>CAJVPQ010001480.1:0-17935 GCA_910591825.1 Funneliformis caledonium
TTCAGTTAGTTGAGGAAGTTCAATAAACTGTTTCTTAGCAGGTCGTTGCTGTTGGTCGTTGTTAGGGGAAGAAGAGCGAGTCTTGTTAGACTTGTTATTGTTATTGTTGTTTCCATTTTTTTTTCCATATTGAAATTTATTAAAATATTTTAATCATTGATATCAAATATTTTTTATTAAAATACTTTAATTTTTTTAAAATATTTTAGAAACAATTTTATACTTACAGTTTAAGAGATAATATATTTGTTTTAATATGTTTAACTTGAAATTGTTATATATAAATATATAAAGTTTTAATAAAATAAAAAATTAAAAAATTAAAAATTTAAATTCTTATAAATATAGTATTAAATAATATTTTTTAAATTTACTTTTTTAGCCTAAAATTAAATAATTAATATATATATATAATATTATGATCAAAATAGAAAATAATACTTTAAATTATATTATTATTTATTAAAATATAGTAAAAGAATCAAAGAAAATTAAAAATAAAAGTATTTAAAATTAATAATATAATTAAAAATTATATAATTATTCAAATAGATTATATAGTGAAAATAATCTAACCTATATCTAATTTTTCTTCTTTCTATTATTGATTTAATTGAGCTTATATTAAAATTTTTATTAATATATTAGTTTAAAGAAATAACAGATAAAATTAAAAATAGTATAAACTTACTGAATTAAAATAAATATATATTATAATTGACTTATAAAAATAAGAAAAATTCAAACTGAAAAGTAGTAAAGAGAGTAGGCAAATTGAAAGTATATTTTTTATATTTATAAAAAAATAATTTAAATTAATACAGTATTGAATATACTAGAAATTAATGATTAGCATTTAATGCTCATTAATTAATATGTAAGAAAATATAAAGCAGATATATGTTAAATATAAATATAAAAGATATTAAAATATATTTAATTATCAAGTTAAAGATATTATATATATAAATATAAAGAAATATTATTTAGCAAATATGTGTGATCAAGAAGAATGTTTACTATAATTCAAGTAATTGAACTACTTAATAATAATTGTCATGTATAATACTTTATAACCAAGATGACATTATTGATTTATATAAGTAAATTCTTATAAATTTATTTTTAACATTATTAAATAATATCACTTAATATTAAAAGTATTTTACATATTAAAGTGATGAAGAATATAAAAAGACAAAAGGCTAGATATCTATTATACTTTTATGATATTTTCTTGAAACAAGTATTTTAGAAATACAATTATAAGAGAGATAATTATTTCTCTTATTAAGTAAATAAAGGTATAGCTTTTTAAAATTAAAATATCAATTATGTAATTATAGAAAAATTTAGTAAGAGAATAAAGTTGAAGAAAAATACCTTACTTATTAGATTATAATAAATAAAAATGAATTTAATTTTTTAATCTAAATAGTATTAAAAAGTGAATATATTAATACTTTACAGTAAAAAGAAAAAAACTATTAAAAAATTTTTTAAATTAATGTTAAATTTTAATTTATTTTACTAAAAAATAATATTTAGTTTATAAAATAAAAAAAATTTTTTTTTGATAGTATCCTTCTTTTTACTATAAAATGCCTATATACTAATAGTAATAAATATTTATTTAAGTATATACTTATGTATTAAAAAGATAATCAACCTCAATATATATATTTACAGACTTTAGTATTAATATAATATTAATATATGCTCATATAAATCTACTTGAAATACTCCAAAAATTAACTTTAATAAAATGATAAAAATTGTTACTAATTCTATATATAATATATAAAAAGGCTTATATAAGAACCTTTTTCAAACCAGCTAAGTAAAAGACTAAAAAAGTAATTAGTTTACTAAATCAATAGATACTAATAAATTTTTATGTTTGTATATAGTATCTCCTATATAATATATGAAGACAAGTCTATTATTCAATACAAATAATTAAAAAATTTGCTGAATACTTAATACTTTTAATATAAATAAGAATATTTATCATATTAAATATAAACCATTTATATGTGATATTGATTTAAGAATTGATATTTTTAAATAAATTTTTGGAAGAATATTAAATCTAATAGTAAGAGTACCATTATCATTGAAGAGTTTAAGTCACTAAAAAAAAAGAAAATATTTAAAAAATTCAACCTGATCTATAATATTATAAAATAAAAAGATTTATGAATCTGATCTTAAATTATATATTAGCCAAAAGGCAAGTCTTAAGAGTTAATAAAAAATATTTCTAATAGTAATATTCTATCAATTTATAATCTAATATAAGGTATTAACTCGGCCAAGAAATTAGTAGAAAATGGAAAAAACCTGAGTGAGAACTAAAAAAGCATAAATTATTGGATGAATATACTAAAAAGGCCGTTGAAATTTTAGATTAAGTATTATATTTAAATAGAAAGAGTGATTTAGAGAAAACAACATATACAATCTAAATCTTTAAGATATAAATATAATAATTTTTATTCATATAAATGTATTATTTAAAGACTTTGGAATGATCATAAGATAAAAGTTTAAACTTAACATAGCTTTTTAAATAGAATAATATAGAAGAATAAATTCATAAATATATAAGAAAAAAGAGATTTTTATAAATAATTATATGGGAGAAGATATATACAATATTTAAACACATTTTAAAAAAATTTATACTTATTAAAGCAAAAATATCAAATAATTT
This sequence comes from Funneliformis caledonium, assembly GCA_910591825.1. Lineage (NCBI taxonomy): Eukaryota > Fungi > Glomeromycota > Glomeromycetes > Glomerales > Glomeraceae > Funneliformis > Funneliformis caledonium. The sequence goes on from CAJVPQ010001480.1 coordinate 2,717, forward strand.
ATTGTGAAAATATTATTTAGTTTTTATCATTTTTTAGAGAAATGCTTTATAATTGATTAAAAGAGTATACTAATATAGTATAAAAAGGTTTTGACTGATTATCAAACTAAATATCTTAGATTATATAAGCTTAAAAAAATGCAATACTAAAATAACAGAATGCAGTCAGACTTATTTTATAAAGAACTTTTATTTACAGAATTATAGAATATCAAAAAGTTAAATAGAATCTATTTAATTATATTTTATCAGTACATCTACTTTTTGAATAATTGTGTTACAAAAATATTTAAAATAAAATATTTAAATATACTAATTTTTATTAATCTATAGATTAAGAAATAGATGTAAATAAAATTGTTTTATTCTAATTCCTAGCTCATCTGAAAAAAATGAGCTAGTAAAAAATGATATAATATACTTACTCTTGAATAAGCTTCTTGACAAATTTTTAAAAGATATATTAATAGATAAAAAAATCATAGATTGGAAATTTAAATATGCTATGATTATTTATACTAATTAAGAAATGATCTTTAAGGCTTTATAACATATTTAAATTATTGATAAAAACTTAACTTAAAATAATCGAATTTATTTTGCAGTTAATCATATAGAATATTTAAGTTAGCTTATTTAAATTGAAATTCTTATATTATTTTCTGAAATTATCTAAGAGAGAAAAAAAAAGCTTGAATTAAAATTTTTTATTTAAAAAATTTATTAGATATATAAATTTGAACAAGAAAAAAAATTGTAAATTCAATTTAACAGTTATACTATATTTATATTAAAATATATTTAAGAAAATATATACATATTATATCTTATTAAATAAAATTCAAATTGAAATAACTTTATTAAATGATATTTTTATCATTCTAATTAAATGATTCTTTTATTATTCATATAAAATGATATTTTATTGTTTAATTAGAATAAATTAACTGAAATTTTCAGATTAATCTAAAATTTATAAATTAATTTTTATGTAATCTGAAATTAAAATGAAATTGATTTAAACTGAAAATTTTTAGATTAATCTGAATTTATTCAAAGTTTTATTTTGATTATTATTTTAATTAATAAAATATATCATTTGTAAAAATAAATTGAATATTTTTAGCATAAATTTTATGATTTAAAATACAAAATATTAATTATATTTTCTACTGAATTTTATTTTATTTTGATATATTTTAATTAATTTTTAATAAATATATTAACTAAATATCAATCAGTTATAAATAAATAGGTTAAATTTTAATTGATTCTTAATGTATACCAATTAGTTATAAATAAGATAGATCAAATTTTAGCTAAATTTTTGGCTAATTCTTAATATATACTAATTGGCTAGGCTAATTTTTGATTCTTTATCAATTTTAGACTGATTTATTATATGTCTAATTTTTTAATTTGATTCTGAAATTTATTAAAAGTTATTGCATCTGAATAAAAAAATAAATAATTTTAAGAATAAAAGAGTCTTCTTTATTTATAACTATTAATCATCTTCATAAAGCTCACAAAATATTCTTGTTTATTATTTATATTTGTTCTTAGGATTCTTTTATAAATAAAATAATCGATTACTTTTGGTTATAAAAGTAAAGTTTAACAATAAAATGTAAAATTAGTATCAAAATAAGCAATAACTTTTTTTTGAAATCTAATGATAGTAAATTTATTTGAATAAAATAGTCTTTTTCATTTTTGATTAATTTTAGCAATAGTAACTCTTTTAAATTACTATAGTTATTAAAAAACTTTATGATTTATCAACAAATTTGTTAAAATTATTTTCTTTTATTATAATTTATATGAATTTTCAATATATTTATTTATTCAATTATTTTATAATATTTTCTGATATATTTTTTTTAATAATATCTAAAATATCATTTAATATTGCTTTTGCAAATCTTTAAAATTAAAGTCAATATATTTAAAGTTTGTTGATAACTCTACTTCTAACTTTTATTTTTCATTAGTTGTTTCTTCTATATTTTCTAATTTTATAATAACTTATACATTTTTTTTCACAAATTATAGCATAATTTACTTTTCAAATTAATTATTAATTTTATTATTTTAAGTTAAATTTTCATTAAATACTATATCTTTTATTTCATCTTGTAATACAAATTTTTCTTATAAAGTGAATAGAATTTTTGATCTTTCTTATTAGATAAATGAAATTGCTATTGTAAGCAATTTATTCTAAAGTTTTAGATTATATTTTGATTTTATTATTTCACTTGATTATTACAAAAATTTTAATTTTATTATTTCTTTTGATAGATGTAGAGATCTTTGTTGAATAAGTTCATTTTATCAAAAAAAATTATAATTTAACATTAATATGTTAAATCAAATTATCAGAAAACAATAATTTTTTATAGCAGATTTTATAATATATAATCAATTTTATATTTATAACTTTATGTAAAGAAATCATAATATTAGTTGTAAAAAATTTGCCTACAATGTAAATTATATTTTTTTTGTTAATATTTATAAGAGTTTTAATTATTAATACTAATTATACTGTATATTATTGTTAATATTTAATTATACTAATTATATTTAAAAAATTTTATTTATACTAATTGTCTAGAGTGAAACAAAGGATAATATATGTCTATGCACTATGAAAAAATTTCAATCACGTGAATTTTTACGTTTCTCTATCTGCTCACATAATCTTTGTCCAATGAATTTATTTTTGATTATCTATCTTTATTTTGTTGTTATTTTATTTATTTTTTATTTTTATTGCTAATTTAAAGAAAATGCGTTTATACTTTTTATTATTATTTTTTATTTTCAACTAAATCTTTATAGTATCATATTTTTTGACATTAAAATTAACCTTTCTTCATCTTTCCTTCTTTCTTGCAATCTTTTACACAATTTGATTTGTTCGAGCCTTTCAAAACTAAAAAATCTAAAAGAAGATCTCTTAATGTATGTACCTAAGAGACTATTACGAAAGAAAAATCTGCAGCAAACTCTTTTTTTAAAGTCTATTTTAGCTTTTGATAAGGTAAGTTCCTGACTCTTACGCATAGTGATGATCTATATAAGGCAAATTGGAAGTTGTAATTGCGAACATACATTTCCACTTTTGCCTTCTCAGATACGTCAGATTAGAATGATCAAGATAACTTTAGAACCATCTGATGTGGTAATAGTTGGCCCTTCATAACTATCAAAGCTAACAAAAACAACTGTTAGAAGATATAACGACCCTTGATTATTGAAAATAATGTCCTGAACTATCCTTATTGAACTGTTAACTAACCTGGTTGCTGTTCACAGATTTGTCATTAACATAATATGTGCATCTCTAGCTAATAGCAGCTAGGTTTTAAGTCCTTTTGTCATATTAGAATTAGCATTTTTTACCTTTTTACTGCCAGTATGTATAGCAAAAATCTTAGCTATTGGACAATTCAAGGATCTGAGCTTTTCTATATTAGTTTGATCAACATCTATTTATCTTGATAGTATATATATAGTATCTAAGAATCGGTCACATTCTTCTCTGAACTGTTTCTCTTTAAGTCTTGAGGTAAGCATTTCTCAGTCTTCTATAATAGATTCTCTGTTATGCAATCATAAAAGAATCTTTCTAAATTTTTGTTATTCTTTAAAATCTTTAGATTGGCGTTAAATTATATCAAGCTTGTACGTTTTTTAAAATTACTTGTATGCTGCAAAACTATCATTTGATGATATATTTAACAATACATTTTTCTGAAGACTAGTATACATGGGAAGATCAAGCATAGGTGAAAGCTGACAAAAATCCCCAAACAAAATAATTGATTTTCTACTAAAAGATTCATTGTTGTATTTAAGAAAAGCTTAACGTAATCACAAATCAATCAAATTAAGCATTTTTCATCTAACCATACTTTTTCATCTATAATGATATATTTTACTCCTTCTAATCTTTGCTGTAATCATTTTAACCATTCTCCTTCTATGTCTAGGTTATTGTTACTATTATATATTAGTATTGATAATACTAAATGAATTATCCTCCCTTTAATATTAAAGGTCACAACTTCTATTGATGCAAGCACAAGTAGTGAAGTTTTAGTCTCTTTTGTGAAGTATGTTATGAATTACCTTGATAAGATATGATTTTCCTATTCCTACTGTTCCCATAATAATAATTCTTAATGGATCGACCTAGTGGTTTATAAGCATGTTGTGATAATGTGATTTTATTCTTTTAAATATTATCTCTTATTTTTCATTCAGGCTACCATAGTCTATAATATTCATACAATAATCTTCATTTTCTTCATTTTCCTATGCCTGTTACAAAAATTATTAGTATTTACAAGATCTAAATCTTTATAATATTGTTTACCATCACTAAGTCAGTCATAATTTTGATCTATATTATGTGATCTCAAGTTAGATGTATATTCTATAGCTGTATTTAGACCTAACTTTATGAGAATCATTTAATCAGGTCTGTATTCGCCTTAATTGTCTTTATTTTCTACTTCTATTTTCTCTTCTTTAATAATCATCTCTTCTTCATTATCTATGGCAGGTTCAAATAAGTCACTCAGATCTTTGCTAATTTCTTCGATGAAGCGATTATATAGTATTGACTATATAATATGATTAATATCCCCATTTTTGATCAACTGTTTGACATTTCTGTATCAAATGTGAAGGAGAACCTTTACTTAGCAGAATTCCTCCTAATGAGATCCTTGACGTATAGGCAATAGATGTGATTATATTTGAATTATATTTTTTTTTGTACATTCTTTCCAATGACTGTTAACAAATTTATGTGTTAGGTTTAACTTATATAACGAAAAATCTTCAAATTCTTCAGGTTGATCCTAGTATTTTTTCAAAGGTAATTTTCCTGTATGTTCAACGTCATTTGTACCTATACTTTTTTTATTACTTCCTATATCACAAAGCCACTTTGCTTCTTTGTTAAAGTTTAGTGAAATAAGTTGATGACTTGAATTGGTATAAAGGGATTCTGAAAAGAAGGTGAGCTATCTTCTGAGCTGATATGTCACGTTTAGAGATACTATGAAAAAGGAGCTTTTGAATTGTAGTGAGGGATATTTTGTCTTCCTGACTCGTACTAAGTATCTGGTTGAATATTTTTAAAAATGCTGCTGATTGAGATTTTGATTTATTTGCGTATTTTAAAATATATTGCAGGGTCGTATATATACTTAGAATGGGCTTTAAGTTAACATTTGTCTGCTATCCTTGCAGTTGTAGTCTGTTATGTAGATTTATTAATATATCATTTTTTGCTATCACAAGTTCTGGTTAGTCATGACCATTATTACGCATTAATGTGTGATTAGATTTGTCCTTTAGATATTTAAATTTATATATTTATTCTCCTTTTTGATTGATTCAGATATAGTAAGAAGGACTGCATCTTGTATGCTGTTGCAGCTTATTTATTAAATCAATATAATTTTGTAAATCGTTCTGCAGCTTACTATAATCCTTTTGGTACAGATGTCTATTTAGAATAGGTGTATCGAGTTCTGGATTAATTATGTTGTTTATCACATTCTCATCATCTTTCATTTTTTTTAATAAATTGTAGGCCCATTTTGAATCTTTCCAATACTATGTACATGAATACTGTCACAATGCTGCTATTTGAATCCATACCACTAATTCTCCAGATTCTATTACTTCTTTAATATATCATAAAAAAAAAGTCAAACCGTTTGTTGAAAAACTATGTAGCAATGTGTAGATTATCAATAAGATTTTTATGACAAAGACATGTAGATTTATTCTCTTCTATATTATTTCCTGACATTAACTTGTATAATTCAAGCCAATATAGATCAGCTGAGCTAAAAATAAAAAATATTAATTCATCTGAACCCAACTGCTTAATTATATCTGTCAGCTCATATTGCCTTGCCATCTAGTATTATCATAATTTGTATATTCCTTCACCATACTGCATTATTCAATCGGCCATGTATTTATCACCTGTTGCAATTTTCTCTTAGATATCACTAATAGTAATTCTGGTATCATTTAAGTTCTGTTTAATATATATTCTCCCTTCTTGCAATATTTTCCATTGCATTTGAGAATTCAATGTAAAGTAACATTAATAAGTGTGTTATCTGAATTCTTTCATCTTTATATCTAATTAGATGCTTGAAATATTCTGCCAGATTTATGTCTTTAATGAATTTTGCATAAAGATCTACTTCTTTAGTTAAATATAACATGAAAAATGTCATTGTAATGTAATCTGAAGTTTAGAACTTATTTATAGGACTACTGTCAATCTGCGATCATGTTATAGATAGATTTTCAGTTTGTATATGATTAAATGCATTTCTAATAGAAAGGTCTTCGTAATAGGATGGAGGAAGAGATAGAATGAAGAAATGTGTGATTATATTATTATTCTCATTATCATTTTTATTTAAATTTCCGTTTATTTAATCATTTTTAATTTGTGGTAGTTGGTCAGCAATAAAACAGTTTTCTAGTAAGGATTGAAGTGCTTCTTCGTCAATAATGATATTATTATAGTACTGATTGTGGGCTTTCAACCATTATAATGCATGAGCAACTTTTGTGTAATGAATAGTAAAATCTTAGAATGCTGCTAAATCACTAGTAGAGTGATATCATATAATTAGAACTTTTAATGATAATGGATATCGTGAAAGTTGTATTACGAATTCTTATATATCTTGAGGAAAATTTATAATATTTCCTCTATATCCATATTGCTTATCACGTAATCTGTATACAAATATTACAGTAAAGGCTTTTGCTATCAGCATCTCTTCAATTTCTATGAAGCCTTAAAGTTCTTCTCAAACTTCTTCCAGATCCATATTATTATTCACAAAAAATCTATTGAATTTTTTGCTATGACACTGTCTACATTTTTTCTTATTTACAAGTACTATAGATAGATAACTTTCGTTATACAGGATAAAGAATATGTTGAAGTTTATCCATCTTGTCATGAAATTTCTTCAAAGTTTTTGATTAACTTGTTAAGTTCAGCTACGGGAAGCTATTCAAGCGTTTACTGCATATTACTGTGTAAATTCTGTAAGATCTTTTTGCTTTTGTTTGAAATCTGCTAAGGCTCATCACTATTATTTAACAGATGCTGAAATACGTTCCTATTTAACTGATGAATTAATAGCTTTTTTGTTGCAGTTCATGATTCTTTTACTCTGACTTACTGATTCTTAGCCTTAGCAGCCTCTCACTTTTATTGTGATTTTCCTTTTTATTTTCTTTATTACATACTTTCTTGCATTAGTATTCTAACCTTTTTACATGTTCTTCTTCAGTCTCTTTGTCTATTTTTATCTTCTTTCTTTTTAGTTCTTACTAAGACATACTTCTTTTTTATCTTTTATTTCCATTGCTTTTCTATTGTGTTTTCATAATGCTTTTTTACTAACAGATTGATTATTTATCTTTAGTTTATTTCAATTTTTCACGTTCTTAATAAAATCTGATTTCTTATCATCTCGTATCTTTACCTTCTTATTCATATAAGAAAATGATTTACATATATTGCACATTTATAAAAGATCAACAAAATAACTTTATTTATTTTAACTTTATTTATTTTATTAATGAAATAATATTTTGTAATACATTTAAACACTAATTTATTAATTAAAGCTTTTAGCCGAAACTTAAAAAAGAAAATTGTAATAATACATTTGATTATTAACTATTGTTATAATTTCCTTTGTAAATCATAAATCTTTACTTCAGACTCATAATGGTTCCTGTTCTTTAGTAATTAATTAATTATATTATAATTAGAAATAATTAAACAAATCAAAAAGATGTTATAGAAATAATGATGATTCTAATAATATCTGATAATTTTATAATTTAAATTATCATCATTTATACAAAGAATTTTATTAATTAATTATCAGTTACATAAATTTTATAGTTTTTTAACTATTTAAATCTTAAATTTCATTTTTTTCAGTTAAGTTATAATCTTAACAAATTTTAAAAATTTAATTATTTTTATAAAATTTTGAAATTTTATTCTTTTCTAAATGTTGTCATATCAAAGAAATACGTAAATACACAAAATAAGGTCATTATATGATTTTTCTGAAAAAGAATTATATTTTTTAAAACAGAATAAGAAGGTTTTTTAAAATATTAAAGATAAGTTTTTTTAAATATTATCAAATAATATGTAAACAAAGAAGATTTTTATTATTTATATAAATTGATATTATAATATACTTTATTCAAAAAAATAATATCTATGATCAAAATTACAAAATCTACTAATTTGTTAGAATTAGAAACTTCTATTTGTAAAAAATCAATATTTATAAATGTTTTTTCTGTCTTAAAATCTTTTTAAAGAAATTTCTTAAGAACCTTTTCAAAAATTTCTTTTAAATACCTCTTTTACTATTATTAAATATTAATTATAATAATAATAATAACATTACTCATTATCTAATACTAAATCTAAACAATATCTAATAATTGAAAAATTTGCTTACACTATATTTTTAATTAATGAAAAATTACTACAATTTATAAATTTTATAGGTTCATTAGTTACTAATAACAAAAAATACTCAAATATTGCAAAAACTTATTGTAGCTAATGAACTTACTAATGATTTCTAAAATGTAAGTTATTTTAATATATTTAGCAACTATCATTTAATTTTAAGATACATTTAAAAATAGGCTGATTGTTTTTACAATAAGCTTATAAGAAATTGCTAAGGATCTTATATTAGTTATACTTTTTTCATCTATAACTGAATATCAAGATACTCTAGAAAATATTTTAAAATATATATGAAGAATTATATTAATATTATTAAAGTTAACAATTAAATAATACTATTTGAAGTAAAGTTATTACTAAATATATAAAATTAATCTTAGAATCTTTAATTATTATTCAAAAAAGTTCTGATTTCTTTTTTAATTTTAAATTAAAAATAATATCAAAGCAATCAAAATGATCTTACTGCGAGTGTTTAAAATGCTTTGTTTTTCACTTTGAAGAATAATAATTAAAACGTGTAAATAATAATACATCTTTGATAAAGCTAGTCAAATGGAAAAAGACTTGAAATGCAGATTTATTTTATAAAATTTTCACAGTATTTAAATCTGTAAATTTTTGTATAATTCAAAATCTAAAAATTCTGACTGGTTTATTTTATACAGTCAACCCTCTCTAAATGCACATACTATATATTTTCTCTCTAAATGCACACTCTCGTTCAGTCCCAAGCATATAGAATTCATATAAAAATTTTCTCTTTAAATGCACACCCTCTTTAAATGCACATTTTTTAAAATTTTAACTATGGTCCCAAGGGGATGGATGCATTTAGAGGGGATTGACTGTACAGAAGTTAAGATCTGCGCAATTTCTATAATTTTTGTTCCTGCGCATTTTTGCTAACCTGGCATAACTTGAAAGTGCATACTAAATAAATAAAAAGAAATGAACAGTATATCAAGCATTTAGGAGCACTATTTCTATGGTATCATGTCAACAAGAACAGAGTGGCATTTTATTATTATGTATACTTCAGATAGCATCTACACCATGAGTGGTAGTGAAATAAGAAATTAAGCGGGAGTAAGCGGAAGACCTTTTCCTGATATATCTTTCAAATTTGCATATTCGAATATTTAAATTTTTTACAAAGTTTTAGTATTTCGGACGAATATAATTTCTATTTCAACTTGGTAATTTGGCCAACTAAATTTGGCTAAAATTATAGATCACGTGCGGATGGAAAATTTTGTGGTGTAAATCTTTCGTAGCATTAGATCTTGTGACTAAAGTTAGGTAAGAAATTGAATAATATGCTATGACCTGTATTTTTATACGATCAATAAAGCAAAGGCACAAATTTATCAGGCATTTTATAATTTTCACATGGTGTAGGTTGTGCAATTGTGTAAATTATTTTTTTTTGTAGCTTGATAAATAAATGCGCAGCAACATTATTTGTATATGCGTCACGTGCATCACGAGAACATATTCTCAAAACTATAATGTATATAATTAAAAAGGCCCCTTGATGATCTTTACACATGAATAGCGTTAAATTCTTTATTGTTAATAAGAAGAGGCCGTTGATCAGATATTCATTATGCAATCATATTAACGTAATTTTTCCCAAAAGTGTATTCCAAGATCGATCCTGCAAATTGTATAAAAAGGTGATGTCCCTGGTAGTGAATCTTTTTGTCCGCTTTGCACAATTAAAGAAAAAAATCTAACCAATCAAGCTTACCATTATTAAAATCATTGATATTAACAATTAAACGAACTCGTATTTTTTGCAAAGTAATAATGTAATAATAAAATAAGTGGTTTATTGCTTAGCTAACTTCTTGAAACATGTCATCACGATGTTAATCGATTTTCCCGACTCTATAGATGTTCCAAAACAAAATGGGCATATTACCCTTCTTGTTATATACCGGCATTTTGATCTTTGCCGAGAAAATCAACTGACCATCATCACGCGTATAATAGGCGCAGTGAAATAATTAAAGTCTGATGCAGTATCACGAAAATATTATTTAATCTAGTCGACTCCACGTATCAGCGCAGTAAAATTGCTGGATAAAAAATCAAAATATGAGGCGGTGTGAGATATTATTATGATAAAATGAATTATATCAGTAAGTGTGAATCGGAAGCTCTCACCCTTTTTTATTTTTTTTATCCCATTGCTAATCTCAAGAATTCTTCCTATAGATTCGAAATTATTCTCGGAGAAGTTCTCTTGTGGGGAAATAACCTATTATAAAGTCTGTATGGAGTGATATAGATAGACGAAAATTCTGTAGATATGAGTGGGACAATTTATATCGGAAATTTAATGTAGCAAAAGAGTGTAGAGAAAATCTTGTAGTTAGCAATAGTGATAGAAACAAATTAGCTGTAGAAAATGAGAGAGAGCAAAGGAATAATATGATGCTGGGACTCAAGGTGTTAGACGCAAATTCAGTCTTAAGTTTCCAGATAAAAACATAGCAGTAGAGGCTTAAATAGATGTCTATCAATCGAAGGTCCGCATCTTACTGAAGAAACATGGAATCAAGATACGTCTTGTTTGTAATAAAGAATTATATAATACATAGTAAATGGTATAAAATGATTATTTCAATAAATGAAAGATGTTCACAGTCGACTGTACACTGGAAAACAGCATGCAAAGACTAGGGCCTTAATACGTATGATTAAGGACAGCTCGGCAGACTGCCTCCAAACATCTGAACGTAGGACGGGATGGCCTAACGACAGTAGGTATAGTGAACGCATCCTGGAAAAAACAGCATGCAGGGACTAGGGCCTTAATACGTATGATTAAGGACAGCTCGGCAGACTGCCTCCAAACATCTGAACGCAGGACGGGATGGCCTAACGACAGTAGGGATACGCGCGACTGTGAGGTTCGTGAATGCATCTGATGCGTGTATTAAAAAATAATAATCAGGTGACGTAATTTTTTAGGTGGCTTAGAACGCGTCTATATACTGAACTACCAATTTCTCTAATCGTAAAAAACCTACTAACTCGCGACGGAAATTGTTTTATAAGGTCAATCAATTCTGTCAATACGTTTTCAAATGAATAGACGACTAATTATTTGTGTTTGTTTATAGATGTATGAATCAATTGTGACGGAATATCTCGATAAAACATTAAATAAAAATGTCAATCCTCGGAATATTAGAATTTGCACGACCCAAATTATCTCTAGATACAATTAATGATTTCAAAAAAGATTTATACACAGTATTACAGAGATATCTAGAAAAATGTAATGTTCACATCAACGCAAAAAAAAAAGTGGAGAGGATTTTACTAATTTTAACACATATTTCTCCAGTGCCAAAGTGAGGCAATTCATTATTGAACTTGAATATAACACGGAAACACGCATGAATGTCACGTCTGCCTACACAATTGAAGTTTTGAAGGTAATTTTTGAGAAAATTTGAAAACAAATCTCACAATGGACTTATCACTTCAATAATTTTTAGGATCAGCAAGATAATCGAAAGCTCATCAATCAATTAAGAAAAGACAACATCTCTAGTATAAATTCAAATTTGGAGGACGGACAGGAACAGGTTAATGAAAAGATATTGAGTACCAAAACGAAAATGTACAAATCGGAGGTTAATGTTCAAGTGACTTGCGACAGGATTGCTTCTCTACGTTCGGCAGACCCTTCTACAGGGGCATCGCAATCAAACTTTCAGGAGAATGGAGAGAAGGATGAAGAGGAAGATGAAGAGGAGGATGAAGGGGAGGATGGAGAGAAGGATGAAGAGGAAGATGAAGATGAAGATGAAGTGAAAGATGAAGACAATGTTACAAATAATAATGCTAATTATGTTGCTATGGAGAATTATCCAGAAAATAATTATAATCATAACAATGATTTTGTTGAAGTTACCTATGTAAATAGATTAGAATTTCAGAGTCGTACTAGACGTTGGCTCTTGTCCAGTGGAACAGATGTTTTGAATGTTTTGTCGAAATATGAGAAAACAGTCCCAGAAAATCAAAAATGTTTAAAGTGAGTTATGTTCATATCGTATTTTATCGATATTAATAATTGTTGTTTACGTAGTACTTGTAGCCCCGTTTGTTGGGGCATTCTAGATCTCACCGGCGCCCATCCCGAAACCAAAGCTTTATTTTCACCAGAAGATTGGACAGAAATGGTTAACAACTTTGAACAAGAAGTGAAACTATCACAAACAGATATATCTAATATCGTGATTCATTTTTTTGATGAAGTAAATCAGGTATTTGAAGGTAATTTGAAATTTTATCCGATGACACCTCTTCTTTATTGAATCATGTATTTGCAGATTGTTAAGAACAATCACGACCCTACAATGGAAATCGATAGACTATTTCCTGAAGTCATTGAAAAGAAATATAATATTACACTCAGCACAGAAGAAAAAGCCAATATTTTTGCCCTGAAACGTGCCATTGTAACATAGTAAGTCGATGTCCATTTTGGTTGATTTTAGTTAAATTTTCTTTGTTATTTTCATTAATTCATCTTGACCATTTTTTAAAAGTATCGATAATCTCAAAGGGACCGATTTGTTAGTCTCGGAATCAGATTTCGATAACTCTTTTCCCAATATGCTTATGAAGAGGTTTCTGAATCAAGACGAAGTGAAAATAGATGTGTAGGTTGCGAGAAGAGAATCAAATATTCACATTCAACTATATTCATATATGTTTTTATTCTATATACTAGAGGAGAAATCTGTTGTTGGGGGTCTGCGCAACGTCGAAACGAAGGTCGCTCAGTGATATTACGCGCTAGAGTTGGCCAAAAGTGCGACTTTAGAGGGATACTTAAAAATAGCTTAGATAAATTAGAAGCCATAGTTGGTCTTAGAAGCGGTGGACTTCCAACGGCACATCGGCGAAAAATTTTCGAGGATCATATAGATTTAAGTGTAACCATGCGTGACATTCTGTATTCATTTTTTAAATCGAATCAAAATGCTTCAGATGATATTTTACATCGAACATTTTTGCTTGGGACTCAATCTTGGGGTAAGCAAGCAATTATTATAAAATGCAATAAGATAGGTGGAGTTTAACATTTTTCACTTTGCTCCTAGGGTGGACTCATGAGGTTTACGGGATGGACTGCAAAGCAACAAATATTTGCAGATTCGGGAAGCTTTGCAGAACAAAAATGCCACACACTTCTGGGACAATAAGTTGTTTGGAGGCTTTTTATGCTGTTATGTTAAACATAGAGGTAATTATTATATGTATTCATTATTATACTATACATTCTCTCAAAATTTAACACGTTTATTTAATTCAAGGCTACCCTTAAAGACATTCGTGAACATGTCAATAGTGTTGCACTGGCTCATTCTCAGGCACACCGGAATGGAAAGAGAAAATTTGAAGACTCTAAGGTTGGAGGCTGTTTCGGAGAAATTAAAACATCCCCAAGAAAAATTCGCACCAAATATTTGTAAAAAAGCTTACGTAATATTATAGATAATAAAAATAATAGAACTACAGTATTAACGATTCTGCATCAAGTCATTGATAATTTCCACTCATTATTATTGCTTATGAGATTCACGAATGTACAGTAGTTTTTCTTGTAAAATTAATTTATTTACTATGAGTGATTTGCTTATCGTTATTTACTACAAGTGATCCCTTCATTCATTTCATGGATACACATACCCCGCATATATGAAATCACATAGCCTGATTGCGATTTTGGCGTGGTCACGATTATCGCGATTTTTAGGTCATCACGTTCAGAAATTACCCAATATTTTAGGAGATAATGAAGATCTTAGGTTACACATAATAACATGATCACGTGATAATAATCTTAATCACGTGATAATAATTCGATAAAAGTGGCTTAGCAAAAATGGGCATCCTTAAAATGTACCCGGGTTCAGGATATTATCCTAGACCGCAACTGTACTTATCACGTGATAAGTACTTCAAAAATATTTATTTATGCATGGGGTCTAGGATAATAACCTAAACCCGGAGTTTAGGTTAAATTTTCCCAGCAAAAATTGTTAAATCATGCATTTATTTTATAGATCGATGCATATACACATATAAAGATATTAACATGCTTTTTATAAAATTTGTTCATTCTTCATCCAAATTACAAATCCTTAGTTTAAGTTCCATTTCATCATATAATCTTTTTTGTTGAGATGGAAAAAGAGAAAGATCGTTAAAAGATGAGTTTTTCTGTCTTTTAGGTCGTCCTCAGGTAGTAGGATGCATTAATTGTTTATAATTTGTTAAGAATGTGAGAGTGGAAAAATATTTCTAACAAATAGGACAGCAAAGTTATAAGTATGTATTTTTTCAATAGACACGTAATAGGCATCATAAACTGGTATTTTCAAAAGATCTCTATACTGAAGAAGGTGAATCGGGTTTGTGAATCATCTATCTTTGACTTTGATAACTGGTGGTAATGTTATATGAAAGAAGGTATAGATGATGATGATCTAAAGGATGACGTCGATCATTAAGAAATCATATATGTCTTCTATATCATCTATGTCATCTATAGCATATATTTCTTTTATACAATATATTTCTTTTATTTATTTTATCTTATTTATCTCATA
>CAJVPQ010001481.1:0-17933 GCA_910591825.1 Funneliformis caledonium
ATTTGCGAAGCTGAAAATGACTTTATCAATTGTATCTTATCATACCCGATATCACTAAATAGATCATAAACCTTTCTTCCCCTTTCTATTCTTTTCTCAATGGCATTTTTCAAGAGATCACCTGAAAGCTGTTTTGTAACTTCCTTGACTAGCAATCTCTGAGCCTTACGTTCTCTATAACTGCTTTTGAATCCGTCAAAAATTTTTTCAAGTTCCTCCCCAAACGAATAATATCTCTTAGTAATCTCCTGATTTGTAGCTCTATTTTTATCTTCAGCCATGGTGATTGCCTCATACAATTCAGTAAGGTTCCCGGGGTTAGCGATTGGAGGTTGCGTATCAGTACTCGCAGAACTTGGCGTTTTTAGCTCCTTGATAAGTCTCTTAAGAGTAGGTGATTCCCCGTCATTAGTTGAGGTCTTCTGCTTTTTGTTAGATGATTTTTCAGTAGAAGCAGGATTCATAGTGCATTTATTCTGCGTGGTACTTGAGCCCTGGGTTTCAAAATTGTTGGTTACTATTTCATCGTCGTCAGTTTCCATATCATCAGTTTCCGTAACATTAGCTGATGGACATATAGGGCACAGCTTTTGTGGATTATTGATACAGTTGTAATGGACAATATGCTTGCAGGTTAAATATACGAGCGGTTTCGGCTTTCGTGCAATAAATCCTTTCCGGCGTATCAAATATAGACAAGAGTTAGTACCAAAGAGGTAATCGAAATCATTCTCAAAAGCTTCAGATGCATTTCGTTTTCTCTCTCTCTTCTTGTGACAATGTATATGGCAGAAAGCGATACCAAAATTCCGTAGAGAACCTTTTCTGACGAGATCCATTCAAATAGCTACGTGTCATCTAATAAAATGGTAAATTATTAGCTATTATATATTATTTTGCAAAATTTAGTAGTACCATCTCTACTAATTACGTAATAAGCTCTTGTAATATTGAGACATTGAAGTTTGAATATTTTCGATTAATATTCCCAGCGACCTCCACCCAAAATTCTTTCTTTTACCTTTTTAGATGGCCATAGTATCCAGCATTTCATTCTTTACGCTCGTTAATAAAGAGGCGGACCTGTACAACAGTCCACTGGATAGTCAACATATTTTTACATGAAAAATGTTCGTAGAAAGCCTTCTTTTATAAAAAAAAAAAATCTGATTAGCGGATCATCTCGTGGCCAAATGTTTTAAAAATATTTTTAAAAATACCCAGTGATTGCTACATTAAAAATGTTCTATTTTTCCATCGCAACATTTACATTTCGGTAAAGCATAAAATACAGATTGAGATTATTGAATTATTACAAGAAAATAAGCTATGTTACATAATTTTTTTTTTTACTGTATAATTTAAGTTATAAAAATTTGACGTAATGAAAGCAAGATTAACACGCATCCTTCACATAACCAATTAATTTTGATATTAAATCATCAAACAAACATTGGAGGCACTTCATAATCATCATTAAAATGGCTAATAAGGTGGTCCAATTGTCGCTGTTCATCTAATTTAACATAATCTTTCAACACTCGTAATTTGTTGCGAATATCCATATTGAATAACTCTTGTTCGGATAAATCATCAATAATTTCTGACATTCTATCTTCATTTATTTCAATACGTTCAAGAAATTTGGTTTTCTTAAGAAGAGGGGGTGCAGAAATTGTTGTATGAGTAACCAGTTTTCCTATCCAACCATTAAGTCTATTTGTTTCTTCAAGCACGAACTGTTTGATTATCGTTAAGGCCACACCACGGTTATTGATTTCACAAACAGCAATTGTTTGCTCATTGTCTATTTTCAGGAAGAAAAATAAGATCCAGTTATCCTTACAATCGGTAAGAACGGTCATTGAGTGTGTTGGGTGGAGTTTATCAATCAGAAACAATTCTCCCATGGCTTGACCTTTTTTGAAATCATTAAAATCTATTTTTGTTTCAATCCAGATGACCGAGGTTGCACTTGGACCTATGGAAATATCACTACCGCCTGTTATAATGGTATTTGCGCTTTCTAAATGTGTTTGATTTTTTATTTGCGTGTGGATATCTTTCACTTGACAATCTCTCGGCAATTTTAATACATTCTTAAACCATTTAACGACTTCTTTCATCTGTGCCGATTCATCTTCATTTTCGTTCCATTCGAATGGAGAACACGATACGGGTTCAAACGATTTAAAGTCATCCGCACATAGCTGAATCATAGATAAGTGATGTGGTTAAGCATCATTAATAATACAATAATCTGATGATACTTACAACAATGGTTTTCATCCCGATTTTATTCATAATTTTATTCATTTTGTTATCGGACAGACCTGATGCTGAGATAACCTCAGGATTTTTTTGGGAAAGTTCTTCACGGACGGCACTTCTTATGGCCTTTTCTAAATCTTTCTGAAGCACTTTTGGGGGGGGGAGTAAATTCAACAAAAAAAGGTTAGCGCGTCACGTTCGAGTTGACCAATCATTGCGACGCAAAGGCTTACCGCCTTGATGTTCATCTAAATTGGGTTAGGAGACCAGAAAAGGCAAAGTCAGTTACTGAACAAGACACCGTGACAGTAAGTTACCAATTATGGCGCAAGGGCTTACCTCTTGACTTGTCGACATATCCCCTCAAGAATTCAACTTTCGCTTCATCTTTTGTAATCGTCGAAAGAATTGCTTCTACTTTAGTTGCGTCGTTGTAAGCAAAAAAAACGCGTAGCTTGGTTCTTTCTTCTTCATTATTGAAAGGAAGTTCGTTAATATTCGTAAAGATAGAACTTGCTTTATACATTTTTTTTATTTTATTATTTAAGAAATAAATGTTGAATAGGAAACGATGAGTCTTTTAAAAGAAAAAAATAATTTCTAGAGATTTATATATAGTTTAAAATTAAGCTATATGAACGCGTCTTAAATCTGATTAAAATATTATGAGAACGCGTTTTATAAGTCCGAAGTATTAGGTTATTTATACTGATTGATAAGAAATGATTATAAAATTCGAGTCATCTTAAGTATTTATTATATATCGGATTCACCCATGTGGAACTTTATTAATTTTTTTTAGAGAGAAATGCTATGAAAAATACAATGCTATCAAAGAGGGAAGGAGTATTCGGATCCTAGGCCATTTAATGCGAGTCCCAGCATCAAATTATTTCTTTGCTCCCTCAGATTTCAGATAAATTTCTATAGCTAATTTGTTTCTATTGCTAATATTTCTAACTACAAGATTCTCATCCCTATACTCTTTTTCTATACTAGATTTTCGAAATAAATTATCTCACCCATATTTACAGAATTTTTGTCTATCTATATCTCTCCTAAATACACAGATTATGTAAAATAATATTCCCTGCAATGAACTTCTCCGAAATTAAGTAATTTTGAATCTACGGCATAAATTCGGGAGATTAGCAACTGAGGTAAAAAATATTTCTGATTCACACTTACCATTACTATTAATTTTTGCAACATTTCATTCCGTCTGAAAATTTATTACTTAATGCATTACAATAAAGTTAATTCGATTTTTTTATTGCCAGTACAATACTGTACTAAATATCAAAAATTTGGCATGTGAAGATGTTTATTATTGAAAATTTATTAGACACACTGCGCCAAATTTTATTGAGGAGTGTGATGTTAAGGCATGTGATGAGATTCATGTGAATAGTTTCACTGCGCCTATTATACACGTGATGATTGTCAAAGATTTTCTTGACAAAGATCAAAATGCCGATATATAACAAGAAGAGTAATATATTTGTTTTATTTTGAAACATCTAATAGAAGAAGAAATCAATTAGCATCGTGATGACATATTTCAAGAAGCTAGTTGAGCAATAAAATTAACATATCTTATTATTGCTTTGCGAAATATACTCGTTTGATTGATTAATAATATTGTCGATATTAATAATGATAGGTTTAAAATTTTATTAGATTTTTCGTTTAATTTTTTGCTTATATTTGCACAAGGCAGATAAAAGGGTTTACTAACTGTTTCAACTTCTTTTTATATGATTTGTAATGAGTTTAAGGTTCGATTCTTAGAATAAATCTTTGGGGAAATTATATTATTATGATTCATCACGAAAATCAGATCAACGGATACTCCCTAAAATTATAATAGACATAGGGATCATATCTCTGGATCAACAAGGGGACTTTTATTATTAATACATGCAAAAGTTTGAGTATATGCAGGAAGTTTCGAGAATAAATTATATAGTGTAATGTCCTAATGATACTACGCATTTATAGGATCTGGATTCTCAGATGAAAAATTGAGAAATATTAACATATAAGCACAATCCCACAATAGATATTGACATGTAAATATATTACGCTTAATATGCCTTAGTTTTATTGATTATAATTAAAAAAATACATACTTTGTTCATATTGCAAAATAATATTGATCTGCCATCACGTGGCTACAATCGTGAACTTGAATTTATTGCTTGAAGAGTTACAGCTAAGACAATATTTCAACTTATCTTGAGATAATAACTTTGCTAATTTAGGATCATATGGAAGCTGATTCCCATTTATATAGTATTATAAGCAATGTAATCTATAATTCCCATGTTTTCCATCACAAATAGGATATGGTAAGTTCTATAGCTGAACAGATACAAAATTATAATTATTAATCTCTCTGAAACTATTTCAGAATTTCAAGTATGTGAAATGCTTTAACACAGATTTGATAATTAATTCTAGAACAGGTTTGACTTCAAAAGTGATAAGTCTTTTTTTTCACATTGTTCAGAAAAAGATAAATAGGATACTTTGTTTTTTGGCTTTGAATTTATAAGAAGGTGAGCTTTTGATAATTACCATGGTTCATGACCAGTTTCTTTCTTATATCTTTTATATAAGTTAGAACGAATCTTATCTGTCAAAATATTTGGTAAACCAGTTAATTTGGCATATCAATCCAGATATTTGGAGGTTAATATTTTATAGGATTTGGCCTGAATATTAAAACTTTTGGATGCTAGATAAACAAACTTCTTAATTTTTTATATTTTTTTAGGAATAACGATTTCCAGTTTTTCATCATATCATACTTTAAGAAGGGAAATTCCATTATCTTAATAAATACATTGTTTTTACTGATCACGATTAATGATGTCCTCAAGTTTTTTGATATCTTTATACCAGCTAGTGCTATGAAACTGATGCTGAGCCTCTTGCACCTCCAATGCAATTTGACATTTTTGGAAGAAGGTATTAAGTTCTAATCTGTTCAAAAAAGGAAGGCGATATTTGATAATAGGTTTCTCATTAAGAATTTTCTTAGCTATCTGAATATATCTATTCTAGAATTTGCGATTTTTCTTAGATTCTCTTTCTGACTGATCCTGCTCTAGTTTTAAGATTCTAGTCTTAAGCTCTTTAAGTCTAACATTATATCTGTTATTCTCTTTCATCATCTGCTTTATAGGTTCTGCATTTCTGAATTCAAGCTCAGTAATGCATTATCTCAATAAATCTATTTCAAATTACATATCTGCGAATTATAAAATATTATTTATGCTCTATAAGTTAGTATTTAAAATTGGTAAAAATATGTAGGTTATTTCGGCTGATTGTTAACAGTTTTTGCCAAGAAAATTTTTTATTAATACATGTAAAAATAAATACAAATATTTAGGACCTAGCCCACAATACATATTATTTTTTGATAAATTTTTTGATTCTAGTCTTCTTATTAGTTGGAGAACTATTTATACTAACCCTATCCTTTAATAGCCTAACAATTATACTTATTACCCTTTTCACATTATTTGAAGTAGCTTAGAATTTTCTTTAATAGCAGACTTCATGAGATTAATTTGATATTTGCTACTGCTTGTAGAGAAGATGTTATCCGAAGTATATATGATAAAATGCCACTCTGTACCTGTGATCATAATACTATAGATATAGTCAAAATAGTCATTCCCAAATGCTTGATCTGCAGTTTATTTTTCTTATTTGTTTGGAACGCACTTTCAAGTTATATCAGATTCTAAGAAATAAATTATCATTATTATCTCTAATATATTAGAAAGTGAAAATGTGAATAGTAAGCCTACCTACACATATTCAATCTTAATATTTCATGATTTCTCTTCAGTAATGCAAAGAAAATCTTCTAGACTTTGATTGCGTAGTTCATCTAGCCTATTGCATCTTCATCAGATATATTTTTTTGTAAAACTATAAATATGTCTTGGGAGGTAAGTTTTTTGGCTATGGCAATTGATGCATGTAATATTATCAAAATAAATTCACAGTACGTCACCTCGTTAGCATTGATCATGATTTTCATATTCAAAAGTTTAAGATTATATTATTCATGTAATGATTAAAGGTCTTATCATCATCATTAATTTTTTCGAAAACTGCGAAAGAAAAAATATGTTATTATTCATAATAGTTCATCAGTTTACTTAAGAATGTAATCACTTACTAGGTGTAAATTATTTGATGTTTGTTATATCTTTCTCATTCACCTTATTTTTATGTAATATTTTCTTTAAGTCATCAAGAGTTCTAAGTGAGAAATAATTTTATAGCTTTTGACTGAGATCTTTGATAAAATCTACAAGTCTTGTTGCTGGTCTTCCTTTCATGCTATAACGTTTAAGTTTTTTTAGTTAACTTGAGAAAGTCAAGATCAGCAATTTTTCCTTTTCATAAAATTTTAAAGTAGGTCTCAGTAAGCTTCAAGTCTTTCCTTTCCAGATAATCGATAAGCTTCTATGTATTAAAATCCTTAACTATATTTGACATTGTTCGTGAAGAAACTTCTTCTGTTATTAAGCTTAAAGAAAAAAGTATAGAGAATTTTAAAGACATAGCGTTTATATATAAGTATTTGTGTTTGTACTTGTGAAAAAATATGCACTTGACTGCAGTTACAGGTAAAGTTAGTAAATAGATATAAAAGTATTTTTGATTTCAACGTTCAAAGAGAAATGATTTATTTTTTTTTGTATCAATTTATAATGCTTTTGCCTAATATATATGCAATTAAGATGTAATACAGAATTATTAGATGATTATATTACATCATTACATGTGACATTTTTCAAGATTTATAACAAAAACAGATTCTGAAAGGACTATGTAAAATAATATTTTATTTATGAAATAAAAAAAACGTTGCTGGAGTAACTTATACATAAAAATTAGCTGTTAAGATGCTTTATATGACTATATCACATTACATTTTTTTACTAAAATACTTGAATATCTAAATATACTATAATGTAAATATCTTTTTTAGAAGGCTGACCAGAGAAATGCTCAAGAATATTAGATATTAGAATTGCTCACTTCCTATCTTAGTTTTATTTTGTATTTATTACTGATTCAGCATTAATTGATACTTCTTTTTTATTTGAATTTAAATTGATCGCATGGACCACAAATTCAATAATTAGAATATTATCAAACTGAGAGAAATGTTTTTCTTTAATTTATTTTCTAAGCGAATGAATAGATTCTTTATTGTCGATACTGATTATAATAATATGATGTCTTGTGATTTTCTCAACTGGACAATTACTACAAACAACAAGACAGTTAAGTCTGATTTTTAGCATTTTGCTTTTCCTAAACATGAAGGTCTATAATGAATAAATTTTTGACCTTATATATATAAAGATATTTCAAAACATTTTGTTATAAATAGCAGTTATATTTAATACATACCTTAATTTTTCACGGAAAGGTTAGCTGAACTTTCACATACCACTACATGCTTTATATCTTGCTAAGAAAAAGTTAAGAAAATATGAGGCGTAATTAGTATTGTTATCTAGTGTCAGGAGATCTATAGAAGTACATGCAAACAGAATCCTTATACTTTTCACATGTAGATCTATCAGAGAGATTATAGTTAATTTTACGCTAACGATCTCAAAATTATAAGTCTCTTAGCCATTCATAATATATACTTTTGTTATCATTATTTATTTATAGGGTAAGTCCTGTATTGCAACTAGATATTCTTTCACATTTTCTCATATTTGTTTGGGAAAAAAATAGAGGGATTTGGTCAGCGTATATATTTTCTTTTCTTTATATGTAAAATTTAATATGTCATACAAACCTATTATATGATCAACCTATTTTTGTTACACATGAGTACATACATTAACTGAGCTATTAAGGTGCTTCACAAGATGCTGTGCATGGCTCAGCTGAACTGGTGATCATTACTTCAGGCTAATGAGTACTATTTTAGACTCTAAATTAAATGTATACTAACCAGAGGTAAATACAATCATGACAAGAAATACTAATAATAATTCTGATCAAGTCAATGCTCAATTATATGGTAAGCTTTTATATAAGAAGAAAGATATAATAACTATTTAGAAAAAACTCAGTATGTTTTTAGATCAGAGAAAGAAACTTATTGAGAATAGAAATCAAACAGCATTGAATCAAAGCAAAAAAGAAAAAATACTTGAAAATTCGTTTGGACTATTATTTGATTTAGTGAGAGAATTAATAGATATATAAAGAGATCTTGATGTGGCTTGCCATCCTGTTCTTACTATATTATATAATAATATGCATAATCTTGAGGGAGAAACATGAAAAAAAGATCACTTAGGACATTATATCATTTGCTTTTATATTTGGAAGAAGATATAAGCATGATTTAGAATGTTTTTAGTATTATCAGTTATTCTGATCAGAAAATAAATGGATTAGAAGAAGTTAATAAAAATGCAAGAGCGTATCTTCAAAACTTTTGATAGTTTCTTACCTTTAGCAGGTATTAACACGCTTGGACCATTTTCTGCTAAAGGTGCAGTTCAGAGAAGAGTAAAAATGTTTTATTTTTCTGAAGAGAATACCGTTATTTCAATTATGTCATTTGTGTAAAATTTAGCTAACACTTATGTTTAGTTAATCTATTTTTTTTTTATCACACAAGACCTGACTGATAATCTACTTATTTTTCTGTCATACAATCTAGCCAAAGGTGTTATACATAACTCAGTAAAAAAATCTTTTGAGCTGATTACTGATTCAGACTAGTTAGATCAATAGAATACCTATTCTGAGACTAATATTCTTTTACCAGCTCTATATTACCAGCATATCTGAGATAAAACCAAATTCTGATTATCTCTCATACTTAGATCTAAAAGGCTCTGAAGGTCCTGAGCTAAAATTTAATTATTAACTACTTTAATAAGATCAGGAAACATTAAAATTTTCACAAAATTCTCTATATGGATATTTGAATTTAGCTTATCTACAGCTTCTTTGCTAATTTTATAATACCCTTTCAAATTAAGATATTTTAAATTAAGACATAAACTAGCAATCTCTTCAATTATTATATTGGTAATTTTACAAAATCTAAGGTTGAGTTATTAGAGTTTTGGATAAGAATAAATAATATTACAAATTGATAATTCATAAATATCTATGCAGTGAGAAATATATTCTAATTTATGGCATGATAGGGCAATTGTATATAGACCTTCATCATTTATTATGCCTATATTACAAGATATATATCTGTCCTTTTATAAATTAAGATACTTCAGATTGAGGTATGATTTTGCTATTCATTTTAGTGTTTTGTTACTAAATTCCGTAGTATAATTGAAATCTAAATAAATTATATTTAAGAACAAGCGTACAATGCCATTGAATTTTTTATCTAAAAGTAGATAGTAGTGTAAAATTTCCAGATAAGTTAGATTTGAGCTATAAACTGACTTTTGTCTTCTATGCACAATTTTCATAAATTTTTTCAATCAAAAGTGATGTGTGTCATTTCCCTTTAGCTCAACACGTTTTCATAGAATGGGAGTATTACACCTATATTAAAGTTGGCAAACAAATAGAGCAGGATATAGTGACTTATCTATCGCTAGAAAATATAGAATCTGCTCTAATAGTTCTAGTAAATTTATAATACCCAAATGCGTCATAAATAATATATGCTATATCTTTAAACAAAAAATAAAATTACGCATATTGATGATCACTACTTCAAATAATCATTATTCTACATTAGATTTATATTTTACTTTTTTGAAATAGGATCGCAAAATTATTATTTAATAATAGTTTTGAATTGTATATATCCAAAGTTATACAATTTTCTTGAAACTATAGCATTCCTAATACTAAGTCAGGATAATAATCAGGCCAATCCAGTTCAAGAACTATAAATTCAATAGGTATGCTTTTATGCTTCTCGTCAATTTCAAAACTAATATGCAGATTGATCTTTTCTAATGTAGAATAGGATGCATCTGGAGTTGCAATGCTATTGCTTTTACTGTGATATATAATTCCTAATTTATCAATATGTTTTTGGCTAATGCATTTTACATCAATGCACATATCAATTGATGCCTCAATAGGGATATTTTCTTTGACTATACAATTCATAAATACCATTTTCTTATGACATATATAATATTCAAATATAAAATTAAACTTCTATTCAACGTCTGATTCTTTGAATCCTCTAGCTTGACCCATTTTAAATTATCAACCATTAAACCTTTTTTGATCATACCTTCCTTTATTACTTATGAGGATAGCCTTGTTTTCTCTTATTACAATTGTCTTAATTGAATCAGAATCTTCAGAAGACTCAAATGAATAGGAGGAACCCTTCATCCTTTTGACCTTTTTTATTAATTATCAAGGAAGCTATTTCATGTATTATGTTAACCACAGTTTCTTTTATCTATACATTTGTTTAAATCTTCTAATTCAGTCTCTAAAGACTTTACATTTCTCTCTAATCTTTTTACTCTCTTTTCTAAAGTATTGTATTAGGAATAATAGTCTTCCAATTGTTTTTTTAGTGCTCTATTTTCACTGAAAAATGCACTATATACCTCTGCATTTTGCTTATCTAGTCCAAATGCCTAGGATAATATCTTTATATATTTGATAACTTTCTGCTCTCTGGATATATCAGATGAATGATTTTAATCAGTTACCATTTTTGCGATATTTTATATATAGTATATCTTACTTTGAGCAAAAAAACAAATTAATAAATGATATCAGACTAATAAATCAGTTCTCTTGACTTTCTAACTCTTATATATGATTAGTTTTCATCAGAAATCCAGAATGGTTTTGTTTGATCATAAAGTTGCCTCTCCTTCTGAAATTAACTATAGTATATTTATCAAATGGAGAAGTATGATTGTCAGGACTGTGACAAAGTGCTTCACTGACATAAGTATTAGCTTTTGATAGATTTTTAGGTCCATACATCACAGAAGCAAATACCATCCCTAATTTATGCAAAGAACTAAAGAGTAGTGACTCATAAGGTTTAGAAATATATTCATCTTTTTTTAGAAATAAACTTAAATATATCGATCTAGGCTTTCCTAGATCTTTTAACGTTCTAGAAATAATTGCTTTCTAAATCTATGTAAGCAATTGTCTTGCTCGCTTCTCATTTTTTTCAGTAATCTAAACACCTAAGGAATATCCTGTTAGCCTCAATTTTTTGCTTATCCAGTTACATTTCCATTTGCTATATGCAAGTTTTTAATTTCAGTAGGATGGATACAGAACATGATCATTACATTAGCTAGGGTCTGTTTATTAAGTGTGTTAGACATAACATATAAATCTAGTTGTTTCTTAACTGATTCTAATGAGAAGTGGTCTAGATAATGAAGTCTTTCATTTTTACGTTGCTCAGTATGCTCCTGTTGGATTTTATTAGATGCTTTGTTTATCTTCAGAATCTTGGTAGCAGAGATTATTTTTCTAAAGCATTGAGGGTTCGCAATTCTCTTTGAAGCCTAAAGAGACATGATAAGGTGATGATAGGATTAGAAGCAGTTTTGACTAAGGTTCTAGATATCGCTTTTATATCTCTTTTACTAAGATTATCCTAAACAATACACTGAGCTGTTTCTTTAATAGTCTCTCCTTCTAGAGTATTATCAGAAACTAGACTAATATTTAGCTTCTAATCCTAGTTCTTTTAGGACCAGTACTTGACTTATATACCGCCCAATTCTCTGGTCAGAAATCAATGTGAATGCCTGTTCTTTACTAAATTTATATCCTTTTTGAAGATAATTACGAGTCTGACATCTTTTCTCTCTATCATCTTTCAAGAGATTACACATTTCTGATGCATATTAACTGAGCTCTTTAATACTTATCTCATTGGTGAGTTGATGGTCTGTAATGAACTTAGTTATAATTGCAGACATAGTGTGATATGTAGAATATATGTGATAGTTAGATTAATCTGTGATATTCAGATTATATTAAGTAGAGTAAAGTTCAATTCGAAAAAAATATTCTGTAATTTCACTATCTCATAGTCAATAAAAACTATCAGAGAATTAGAGAAAGGGAAAAAATATATAACTTATGGGAGGTCTCTTTGAGGTCACATACTCTGGCCAAAATATGTTTTGCATATATTTGAAAATTGCAGGTTATTAGGATAAGCGAAAAAAAAATAATAATTTAGAATTATATATCATCTAGTTGTAAAGAATGAGTATCAAGCTGAAAGAAAGTCCCATCCTTACCAACACTATTGTCCTGCTTTTATTCACTCTTTACCAAAGCATATCATTCTCCTGAAGTATATTTATATTTTTTTTCCATTCCTTATTATTGTAAATATATTCCTGGAGTTTTCTCACATCTTTGAACTCCTGAAGATATATTTCTTTGCTTAACCTTTCTCTTCTAGTCATATAAAATAAATCATTCAGATTCATCTTATTTTCTTTAGCAAATTTGATGACTTCTGCATTTGCCATCATCCTGTCTTAATACTTCTGAGATAAGTTGACGTTTTTTTCTATAATAATCATAAATTTATCAAGATCTTCATCATGATTGATAGCCCATTTTCTGAGACGCTCTTCTCGTTATTGTCTAATCAAAAATGTAGAAGAAACTTTTTTATTGTTAAATTCGATATGTTCAAGAATCTTGTTAATTACTGACTCAGATAGATTAGAAGTCTCAGATGTCCTAGATGTTAAAGCGATTAGGACTTCTAATTATTCTGCTATATCCTTTTCTGATTAATGCGGAATTATTTTTAGAAGAATAATTTCTGGCATATTGAATATGGATATATCTGCAAGTTCATTAGCTAATAACTCATCTTGAGGTGTATCAAAAAATTCTTCCATATTACCTAGACCAGATTTACAGAACTTGGCTACGATTTTAGTGTAATCGAGAATATACTAATATACTCTTACTTTATTATCTTGTGAATAAAGATGGCGTTGCAATATTGTGACGCTTATTTGTCACCTATTGCAACTAAAATTTTAATAATATTGCAATATTGTAATGCTTATTTATCACCTGTTACAACTAATTGAGGTGCCATCTTTACTTGTGAATGTGTCTGATCAATACTAATTAGTAAAAATTTCTTTCTAGTGACCTTACTAGTTAATAGCTTTTCTCCATTACATCTATACTATTCTAGATAATCCTGATATACTTTTTTACAGCTAAATCTACTAATACAGTTTTCAAACCAAGATGAAATATAATCAATTATAAATCAAATAGGATTAAAAAGTTGCTTCACATCATTTCTATCTTCATTTTAATTATAAAAATTTTTTTTAGACTCTAATTTGTTAAGTTACAGCTAAGAAAGTATAACATTACTACTCCTGATGCATCAGGATGGTCTAGTATTTCTCCTAGCTAGTTAAAATATGCTATATTACCTCTACAGTATGCAAAGACATCAAACAAACTATATGAGAATCACTTATATCATTTTTAAGCAGAATATCCTGATTGCTTGTAACCATATATCCTGCATAATCATTTATTCATATAATTTCAAGATCCTTAAGCTCTATATCTACTATTCATTCTGTTATGAGTAATTTGAGATGTCTGTTAAATTTATATTATTCTCCACTAGACATTCCAGTCTCATTCATAACAATAAGTTTTCGAGCTTGAATAGTATTATTAAAATGCCTAAGAAATTTTTTCAAATCTGAAGTTGCAAAATAAAGGTGTGATCCTAAGACTTTATCACCAATAAAGTCAGTAATAATATTTTTCCTGTACTGTTATAATGTAGATTTTAGTACCAAGATTATTCATGCTTCATCTCTGATTTCTATACTAAATATACCCACCAATTTCAAATATATTCATCAAGTCTTTCATTCCTACTACAGATTACATTCTTTATATGCTATAGAATTAGATCTATAATTTCTTTATTAATTTCTGATGTTAGCTTGGCCAAAAATCCTATGAAAAAATTAAAGAACTTTGTATTATAAGCTAGAGTATTTAAAGAAAATTAATATTGCAGTAAAGGATTAGACCTTTAGTAACTGCCTGATCTATTAAATTAATTAACTTCACTGGCTCTCCTTCTAGCTCAATTAAGTTAACTTTATACTTGATAAGATCTAGTTTTAGCATTATATCAAAATATAGTTCACTATTCGTATCTTCTATTTTGAACATCTATAATCTTGATGTCATTTGAATACAGGCGACTGTTACCTGAATTGCATCATAAATCTTATTATAAGAAAATTTCGTCTAGATTCACACATATCTATTAGATCATTCTATACAAAATAATCATTAGGATTTGAAATTCTGGATTGTTCTAGTTTTACAAGACTTGAAAGCTTTTGTTCTCAATCTAAGGTAGTTTTACTAATAGTAAGTTTTTTTAAGATTTTCTGGAGTTGGATTTCCTATCATTATTTGCTTGATAGCAGAAAAAGCTGTAAGATTTTTTATTTTAGATAATATATGTATTATCACTATCATATTCTCAGTCATATTGATAACTTCTGACTTATCATTAGGTGAGCGAATCATGAAGTCAAAGACAGATTCATCTTTCAGATATATGGCTTTTTTTACCTGTATGAGTGTTAGCCTTTTCATCAAATTTAAGTGTTCTAATCATTCGCAAGAAGAATATTTGTTTGTTCACTATATTATCGATAATACTATTTACCTATAGAGTCATCAGAACTTTTTTATAAACGAACTCAATAAATAATGCAACTTGAGTAATATTTTTAAGTCTCATACTGTAAGTGAAAATATAGAGAAACATTTTTTTTGCATCACTACTACTAGCAATAGTTATAGTCAGGATTGAGAAATTAGTACAGTTAATACAACTTAGTATAGTTTAATACAGTTAGTACACATAATAATTAATATAAAATTTAATACAGTACAGTACAAGTATAAGGTCAAAATTTGCCTAGTACATATAAATTTTCCAATCCTGGTTATAGTTTTATGATTCCAGTCTGAAAATATATTTTTACACACTTTTGTAAAGCGTAAACAAATGAATCTTATATCTCTTTGCCTGTTAGTTTAGTTTCAATAGAATTATATACCTCTCGTAGTAAACTAAAGTCTATAATAGGCCAGAGTGGCTTATCACTATCAATAAATTTGTGTAAAGAATGGCCTTCATGTTCTAAGAGTATAGCTTCTATTTCATCCTCATTGTCTACATCTAGAAAATGTCTTGACCTAACACTATCTCCCATATCAAAGGCTTTAAATCCACAATAGTCAAGGCGAAGGCGTTGAGAAACTCTGAAAACTCAGATTAGCTCATAGTAAAAATTTTCAGATATGTTATTTAGTATACTATTTGAGTATAATATTCTAACAAAAAAGTTTAAAATAAAAATAAATATTATTATAGATATAAAAATGTTATCCAAGAATAATATTAATGGTAGAAAATACATTTGCCACTACCCCTCTGATGAAAGGATAGTTTGTGAGAATAGAAGTACACGATCAGAAGGGTGTTATCTTTACTAAAAAGATGTTAGCAAGCTTTATGTAAACAAGATAGATGTGTAAGACTGATAGTTTTTAAATATGGATTTTGTAATTTGCATATAAATAAGTACTATTTGAAAGCAAATTATCACTAAAAGAAATTGGATAAGATGTTTCAGAACTAGTAGACTCCAAAAGCATTAGGAAAGGCTTTTGATAGAATGAAAATGCATAATGCTATAAGTTGACTCTAATGACTTATCAAAAATTAGCCCTATGAAAAATTTATAGAGATAGTAAAAAACTTAACAAGAATGTTAGAAGTATCTTCTTTGACGATTTTAGAATTCTGTAAAAGTAATTTTACTACTATATATCACTCTATAAAATACCTCGGGTATATCACCAAACTTAAGCTAATCATAAATAATACCTCTAGGGATACTGTATATAATAAGGGGTATTATAAATAGGGGATACTGTTGTTAGGGATATTGTACAAGAAGATACAATTTGACGATTACTAACTAAAGTACTTTAATAATCAGCTGATTATCTTTTTTTATATAAATATCAAATAAAAGAAGCGTTTCAATATGCAATGAAATTATTTATTTAACGTTAAATTTTATTTCTTTGGCAGAAAGAACGAAGGTGGATTTATCTATAACTTCTGTATTTATGAATAAGTCAATTAGATACAATTTGAATAGTGGGAATGATAAAGTTACATCTATAGTTTTTATTAACAACATAAAACCTATACCGTAATGCAAAAGGACCATAATTTCAATAAAAACTAACAAATACTACTTCTTTAGTTATTTCTAAACTGGAAAAATTAATTTGATACATCATATTTAATATTATTAGTATTTTGAACTCTACCAAAAAGTCAGAATACTATATATTTAATAAAATGAAGTTATTATTTATCATTTAGTAAAAGTGTAAAATTTTTAAGAAAATTTTAGTTTAACTATAATTAAAGATAAAAATAATGTAAAAGGTTTGTTAATTTTATTATTATATAAATTGCATAGATTGTTAATTTTTTATGATGAAGTATATAGCTTTATAATTAATTAATTATCTAAGTCATTAATTTCTGATCATGTGTTAAACGCGAAAAATGTGAAGGTATTATAATATTATATAAAAAGTAATTGAAATCAACGCGTTAAATGAAATCAGGATTTTAATCTTGAACACGTTAAACGAAACAATTAGTAAAGCAAAAAAAAGTCAGTTTTTTATTATTTTATTAAAATATTAGTTTGTTTTTTTATTAAAATATAATAAATTGTATAGAATATGTCACTACCAAGTGCAAATAAATGTCGTCATCAAGTAACTATCACTTAAAAAAATGATGTCAATGGAATGTGCTAAAAATTGGTCGTTTTAGCTTATCTTGAAAATTATTCACAAAAAGTGTTCGTGCGACTGCTACTATGTTTAATATTGAATCTGTTCAAGTTAAAAATGACGTAAACTTAAATAATAATTAATGGAAGCTTTACTTCATATTTGACAATTAAATAATAATTTACATTTAAAATATCCAGAACTTGAAGTAGTTTTGGACCAGTGGGTTAGAGGATTATGTCAGAATTTAAAAGTTGTAATCCAATCAATGATACAAATAAAGACTAAAGCTCTTGTATGAACAGAACAATTTTATACTATGTATTCTAATATTAAAGAATGTAAATTTAGCAGTAAATAGATTGATGGATTTATGGTATAACATAAATTTAGTTACCATCAATGTACAACTGTAGCATAATGATTGCCTGAAGATTTATTGGAAAAGTAACATAAATTTTTAGGATTTATTCTTTATCAACGAATTCAGTATAATTATCTACTTAATCTTATTGGTAATATGGATGAAACACCTGTTTCATTTGATCTTCTTAGTCAAATAACTATAAAAGAAACTGGTTCAAAAACTGTTAGTATTCAGACTTGTGGATATGAAAAAACAAATTTTACTGTAGTTTTAGCTTGTATGGTAGATAGAACAAAATTATCAGCAACTATAGATGAGGGACGAAACCCCTTAATAACAGTCGAAACTTAGACGAAACTATATTAAAATCATAATAAGGGAT
>CAJVPQ010001482.1:0-17931 GCA_910591825.1 Funneliformis caledonium
TATATATATGTTAATTTTATTTATAATACAAAAGTTACTGAAGTTACTGAAATATAAACAAAGGTTTTAAATCACTTAAACTACGAACTTATAAATTGAATAAATTACATAATATATTAAATTATTTGATGTTTACACGATCCTTAGCTTGTAGATTAAAGAAATTAATAAACCCCATTCATTTATTCATTTCACAATGACGAATTATTTGAATAATATAGCTACAAATGCTTAGTAAACAAATTTAAATTCCCTCTCACCATGTATCACCATTAAACAAAGTTAGCTAAAGTAATTTTTTTTTTTAAAAAAAAAAAAGTAAATAGATAGTCAAAATATGCAATTTAGATAAACAAATAAATTGTCATATCATTATAACA
The DNA here is from genome assembly GCA_910591825.1 of Funneliformis caledonium. Classification (NCBI taxonomy): domain Eukaryota; kingdom Fungi; phylum Glomeromycota; class Glomeromycetes; order Glomerales; family Glomeraceae; genus Funneliformis; species Funneliformis caledonium. Next base: position 381 of record CAJVPQ010001482.1, read on the forward strand.
TCGCAAGCTCCATCAGCATTAGAATCCACATTCCCGCCTTAATTAATTGATACTGGTTGATAAATTGATGGCCTTCGTCTCTTTGCTTTATTTAGAGAAAATTTGGATAACTTCTCTTAAAACATATTACGGAGAATAGTGAGGCAGTAATTGTAGGTTTTTCCTTTGTATTTTCTAAATTTCTTGTACTTACTTAGTTTATACAGTTTTGAAATAGAAAGCTTGATATTTAGATTTAAATCTGATTTTTAAAATTAAATAAATCTGAATATAAAAATAAACCCAATTCTAACCTTTATCATTATCTTTATAAGGTAATTTTCTAATTCTTTAACAAGTTCCAGTGCTTCCAAATTTAAAATCTGCTTGATAAATAATGTATTATTTTGGAAACTTGATTCTAATTTAAAATAAAATGCAAAATAAAATCATTTAATATTCTACCGGGGGGGGGGGACAAAAGTATTGCACGGTCAAATTTTATCGATTTATTTTATTTTTTAATAAGGCCGCAAATTTTATTTTTATATATTACATTTATTTGGGATATGCCCGCCTTTTGGCGGCGATCACTGCCTGAATTCTATTTGGCATTGATCGCACTAAGTCACGGTACACTTTCGGCGAAATCGCATTCCATGATTCTTTTACTGCTATTTCAAGCTCACGAATGTTTGACGGCTGAGGATTGCGACTTCGAATTTTTACTTCAACTGCAGCCCACAATGTTCTCAATCGGGTTTAGGTCAGGACTTTGAGCAGGCCATGGGAGTACCTCCACATTTTGGGAAAGCAAAAACTCTCTTGCAACTTTTGACGTGTGAACCGATGCATTGTCCTCTTGAAAAATAAATTTTTTTTTTGTTTGTCGGGAAAATTTCTTGAGTGTAGGAACTGCATAATTGCCAAGTACTTCTTTATATGATTTTCCAGTTACTGAACCTTCAAGTGGAACAATTGGACCTAATCTTAAAAGGAAAAGCATGCCCAAAACATTCTTTGAGGAGAATGTTTTACCGTCGATGCAATGCAATTTTCATAAAATTCTTCTTCTGATTTTCGCCATACTCGTCCCCATCCAGATTTTTGAAACTGGGAAAAAGTGGACTCATCTGTCCAGACAACTTTTTTCCAGTCTTCTACAGTTCAATGTCTTCTTTCCATTGCCCATGCAAGCAAGCCTTTTGACTTTGTTTATCGCTGAAATGAAAGGTTTCTTTCGAGGAATACAGAAATGCACATTTTCTTTGTGAAGTACACGACGAATTGTTCTTGCAGAGATTGGTTTATTGATCTCAGCAGAAACTATATTCGTAATTTCTGCTAAATTTTTTCATCGTGATTCCTTATTTTTGAGATCGATAGCCTTTAATCTTTTCCTTTTTTGGCTGTCAAGGATGCAGGGTCGACCTGGTCATTTTTTGGAAGTTTCTCCTGATTCATAAGCCGCAAGGAAGCGTGTAACAGTTGTACGATGACAACCTACAGTTTCTGCAATTATTGTATTATTGTGACCCAGTTTTTTGGCTGTAATGATGCCTCCTTTTTAGGCAGGAGTGAGTTCTTTAGCGAGACCCATGATATGCGCAAAATTGAAAAATAAAGAATTTTTTGAACCCGATTTTATGAATTGTAACAATTTAAATCAAAACAATAAACAAACATCCTGTTTAAGCAATTGATGACAAATATGGTATTAAAATTACATAAATGGTTACATATAAAAAATTTATTTAATTATCCAAATTTTGACCGTGCAATATACCCTCCAGTACATTGTGATATAATAAGCCTATTAAAACCATCAAATTCACAAAGTTATTATTGAAACTGTCGAAACTTTTGAGATCTATCAAAACCCGTCAAAACCCTTTGAAACTGTCAGAAATAATTTCTGAAAAGTTTTAATTTTTGCCAAAATGGGTTTAGGGTTTTGCCCTGCAATTATAGTGATCAATTATACAATATTGATCAAAATAATAGGATGAATGATGAATCAACTAGAACGAATGATAATCAACAGAACCTGTGAAAAAGACAAAAACGAAAATTAAACTTGGAACCAGATGCTAGAAATACTAGAAATACTTGTTCTAGGGCTAAAGCTAATGCTTCTAGTAAGTTTTGTTTCCTGTTAATATTTTAGATTTTATTTTAATTATTATCCATTTTAATATATAATTATAATTTAATTTCATATAAATAGAATGATAACTTTAATTTTATCTTCATAACATATTTTAAAATTTAACATCAACTTTATTGCTAAAATTTAATGCTATAATTTACTTGGAATTAATGTTTATGATTTATTTGAAAATAGATGAGTTATCATGTTTAAATTTGATTAAATGACATTAAATAAATTATCAATAAATTTAAACAATAATAAATTTCAAGTTTATACACTATAAATTAAATTTCCACTTATTAAATTTATAACACATTTCACCATTTCAATCTATAAATCAAATTTAACAGAAATTTCAAAATAGTGCCCTAAAACGAATTAATTTACTGGTAATTTTTGAGCTATAAATGTTATGCGGTTCTCTTCAAGTGCCTGTCATGTATCATTTCTTGACAAAATTTCAATAGTCATTTGTCTCCAACCGCACATAAAATTAAATGATGCTAAATTGGACTCCTGATCTCGATGAATATGTAGTATGATACACGCATGCTTCATCTCCATTAGTTCGTCTTTCCTTGCTAAGAATTCACGTTGGTATTGTTCAATAATGATCTTAGCTAACTTTATACAGTCAGCATTAGCGGCTGTTGCGTTACACTTAAGAATTAACATATTATGGGTTGATTCTAGCCAGAAATGTTTTACCTGTAGAATATAAATACATATATATGAATATATATTTTTGAAAAAACAACTAACTATAAATTATCGACTTACCCGATTTGTAAGTTGAGCTTCGGTTTTAAAAGTTGACAATTTATCCTCTTGACACTCTAGATAGTCTGGTAAACAAGACTTGACATCGGTATTAATTTTGGAGTATGTGTTGACAATTACCAAGTGTCCTTTGTGATCTTTCTGATCGGCTAATAACTCATCAACATATTCGTAAAGGCTATCATGAGTTCGTAGAAAATAAACTTCATTCCATTGTTCGAATTCGTCTGGTTCTAACATTGATTGTTCGGCTCGAACTATCCCATCAGAAGTTGCTATTGATATTAGACGTTCCTTACATTTTATTAAAATCTCTTCATCCTTAGCTTCTGTTTATGGAGTCAATGACTAAACTTTGTAAAGTTTCATCTTCATTAAAACCAATAAATAAATCTTTCTGCGTAAATTTATTATTTTGCGATTTAGATATTTGATTAACTCCAGTTAAAGTTGACATGCGCCTTGTCCAATCACCTAACTTTACTACAAGTGATTTTTGACTAGAATCAATTACGTCATTAATTGACATCTTTTGTTTTTCAAATCGATCAAGAAGTGAAGGATCTGCAAAATGCACTTTCTTTTCATCCATGACAAGAATACATTTAAAGTTTGGAGAAACATAACTGAGAAAAATAAAATAATTAATTAGTTTATAATTTGTGACAAATTTATACGAAAGATTCATATATTTGCTTACAGCAAAGGGTTAGCATATGCTCCGAGAGAAACATTCGTAAAATATTTGGATTGTCTCTAACTCCAAACGCAATATAATTTTGGTTCCATAAATCGTAAAGACTTCCTATTTGTATAATTTAATCAATAAATTGGTTTTTTTAAGATAAATAAATAAATAAAAATATATATATATAAATATACCGTAAATTATATCTAAACCGGTTAGAATCAATGGCATGCCCTCTTCGACACACTTCTATAAATGACATTAGATTAATTTATATTATTATAAAATTAATATAAAAATTATTCAAAAAAGTAATTATTACCATAATTCTTTTCAAAACATTATAAGAATAATCATCCTGGTCTTCAGGAAATTTCGATCCCAAAATTACAACAGGTTCCAAATTTTTTTTCCTTAATTGATAGGTTAATAAATCTACAATAAAATCACTTTTACCAATAACCATTAAATGACTCGTATCACGTTCTTTTAAATTTGAATCGATTAATTGCTCAATAGGAATTGGTTTATAGAACCATAGATTGCGATTATTAAATGTTTTGAAAACATCTCTAAAATATTTATTGCATATATTTTAATGCCATTTGAATATTTTCCGGCGTCATTTCGGATAATGAAAGTCGCTTTACCAACGAATAATAATTTCGAAGGCCATGGAAATTGGCCGTATATTGTCCGTTTTCTTCATAATCCGAATATGCTTTCTAATCTTTCTAAAGCGAGCCTTTGATCAGGTCCAATAACCTTCGTATTTAATAAATGTTCAGCGGTATCAACTAAATCATCTAAACCAAATCGAGGCCTGGAAAAAATGACATGGAATAATTTAAAGTCCGAAATTTACGTGATACATAGCAAATTTATATTATTACCTTTGAACAAGTAATGCACGACTACATTTTCTATTATCCAAGCGCTAATTTGAAATTCCAATAAATGAAACAGTAGGTCTTGCTGGATAGATTTCTTCTAGAAAAGAGTGAGGTACTTCACCCGAAACTTTTGATTCGTTGTTCGATGGAATTTTAAACGGACTTGGTTCGAGTAAAGAGTGAAGCACTTTCAACGGATTGTGAGAACTCGTTTCAGCCAAACCGACTAAATCAAATTTCAAATAATAAATATATTTGTATATGTATTTCGAACGAAAGAATTAACTAAAGAAAATGAATAAAGTCACCATTATCAAGGAAAATAACACTAATGACGGGAAATTGTTTGGTAGATGTTTCCTGATATTTGTTAGCCTTTTCAAATATTTTAATTATACCATCAGAAGTTGAAGACGTAGTGCATTGATGTGGAATTAAGAGAACACTTGGTAAAATTTTAAAATATTACTCATTTAATCAGATCCATGTAAGTTCGAACTAATAAGACGGATTGTTAGAGATTTTGACGAACTTTTAAAAAATAAAATAAATTTAGGAAAGGTTAAAAATAATAATAAAATGATGTGGTAGTGATAAAATTATATATACAAACCCAGGAGCTCCGATTAAAAACAATGGAATTCTGGTTAAGATGCATACAATCATAACTAAAACATTCTCCAATAAAGCTTCATTCTTTGCTGTATTAGGTGGGCATCGCATTCTGTTAATGTAATCTTCCTGTTCGTCGCGGACAATTTTAGAAAACGCATCTTTTTTCAAATTTAATATTTTTTCCATTTCGCTACGATACTTTTTACGTAATTTTTGATCATATAATCGAGAATGATAACAAAGACTAAATGCTAAAGCGTAAGTCTGGCCTTTATGTTTAAACCTCCAGATTGCGGTTGTGGTGGATATTTATGTTCCTTTCTTAAAAGCGGACGATTCACAAGTGAATGACAAAAGAATTTCACTAACGTTATAGCTCGCTTGACATCACGCAAGCTGACAATAGACGGTTTCTCAACCAGACGAATGAATTTTTGAGAAGCGAATAAGAGATTGGCTAATACGGGACTTGCCAGTTTTTTTAATTCTTTATCAACCATAATTTGAAAATACTTAAATTCATCTTTTGGACTTAAAACACCATAGTCCCATGCATAATCCAAAGTTTGGTCAGGAAGTAGTTTAACTTGATAGACAAGGTTACCTTTTTCTTAGTACATTTTGACCTTACTTGTTAAACATTGATTTTTAGTAGGTCTAATATCCCTTAAGGAATCAGGTAAATTTAGTAAGCTAATTATTGGAGTATTTGTACAGTCAAGTTTCGTTAAGGAGGTGGGTAAAGTTGGTAGGATAGTTATTTGAGTATTGGAACAATCAAGATAAGATAAGGAGGTGGGTAATGTTGGTAAGCTATTTATTTTAGTGTTATAACATCTGAGTATCGTTAAGGAATTGGGTAAAGTTGGTAGGATAGTTATTGGAGTAAAAGAGCAATTAAGTTCCGTTAAGGAGTTTGGTAAAGTTGGTAGGATAGTTATTGGTGGTGTATAAGAGCAATCAAGATAAGTTAAGGAGTTAGGTAAAGGTGGTAGGATAGCTATTTGAGTAAAAGAGCAATGAAGTTCCGTTAAGACGATGGGTAAAGTTGGTAGGATAGTTATTGGAGTATCAGAGCAATTAAATATAGTTAAGGAGTTGGGTAATGTTGGTAAGCTATTTATTATAGTGCTATAACACCAGAGTATTGTTAAGGAGGTGGGTAAATTTGGTAGGATAGTTATTAGAGTATTAGAGCAAATGAGTTTAGTTAATTTGCGATATCTTTGTAATCCTCCTAAGGTGTTTAATATGTCATCCTTATTAAATTCCGTAATCGTTAAACTTTCAACAGTATCATCATAAATCATATCAGGTACTGAGAAATATTTTTGGGTCAACATAAGGAATTACTCCAAAAGCTTTTGATTGACTAGTAGCTTCTTCAATTCGTTTCGATAATCCAAAGTCGGCTAGTTTAATAACGCTTTGATGAATTAGTACATTGCCGGAATGCTATTATACGAATATAAAAAAAAATTTAATCTTTAAACAGCAATATTCGGAAGAAAATATATGTTTTGTATAGTTTACCAAATCGCGATGCACAATTCCTTCGTTATGTAAATACGATACAGCACAAGCCAACTGGAATGCCAATTTGTATTTATCTCCCCAAGCTAGATTATCAAAATTACCCTTTAAATAATTTTTAAGCGAACCGCCATCAGCATATTCCATTACTATCCAATATTTTTTCAATGACTTATTTTGATTTTCTAAATTTTTTTTTTTTTTTTTTTAAAATAAAAATTATTTATAAATGAATTAAAAAAATAAAATGCAAATGTTAATATATTTTCGCATTATTTAAGATATTATACCTTGGTTTGATGATGATTAATTCCCAAAAAGCGAATGATATTGCTATGAAAATCGACTTCCCGTTGAAGTTCAAGCTAAAAATATTTGAATATAAATTTTTAACAAATGATTTATACTAAATAGGCCGAAATAAACCGAAAATGCATATTATGTTTTATAATTACCTCACGAATAAGTTCTTTAACAGTATCATTGTCAAATTTATGAAATCTTTTTAATGCGAGATATTGATAGGAATTTTTCCAATTTGCACGATAGACTTTTCCAAAGCTGCCTGTACCAATCTCTTGAAAATTACTAAGTTGTTTATATTCGTAGTATTTGATACATTTTTTTGAGATAGATTCTTCAATCAAATTAACCCACTCATTTGAATTGTTGGCAGTTTGCATGTTGATATATAGCGTAATGAAGTAAATGGAGAAAAAAGCAAAAAAAAAAAAAAAAAAAATAATGCACGCGGTAAATCATGTAACGTTAATTAAATTTCTAAGTCACCTGTATTCAGTTATGACGATGACGTGAATTGAATAACTTAATATCCGCTCCAAATTTTACAAAAACATTCTAAATTATTATTTTCATGTAACAGCTCGTTTTCTTCCAAAAAAAAAAATATATAATAAATAAATCTTTTTATACACAACTCTCTAAGTTCTCCTTGTTGTTTGTCAAGAAAGCGAGGTGTCACATTGTTTTTAGGTTCTAATGTATTCATTTACGGTTTTAATTTGTCTGAATTTTACTAATTAAGGGATGAGTAGATCAGCTCCAATATAGTTTGATAAATATCTTAAAACAACTGATCGTTTGTGAATTCTCCAAATAACTTAATTAACTCTTCCAACCATTTGGAAATGTAAGGCATCATTATAGGTTCGTGACTTAATTTGGCTACGACTCCGTTTCGGCCTGGAAGAAATATAAGCTTGCAGATCGAACCAACCCTCTGTCATGAATCAGAAAAGAACAAAAAAAATGATATATACTGCAAAAAAGGAAAATATAAGCAAAAAAACAAAACTAAAAAAAAAATTGTTCAATATTTGCAGAAGTGATCCAAAAGGGCGCAAATTCCAAAAAAAAATGATAAAATTATGATTGCTGCTGCGTTATTTATATCTAAGCTATAATATAAAAAAAAAATCTTTTTCTCGATATAACTGTTTTATGTCAGAAAATATTTTCGAAAAACTATTTCAAAAATAACTTATTCATATATTCTATGCTATAAGAATTTCTGAAATGTTTAGCAAAAGTCTTATGCTTCTAAATAAAGAAAAGTAATAATATTCATACATGTATTGACGGAGGGATAAATTCAATCTACAAAACTGTAGATTCATCAACTAGATTATAGTTGCGGGGTAAAACCCTAATCCCATTTTGGCAAAAGTCGAAACTTTTCAGAATTTGTTTCGACAGTTTCAATGGGTTTCGACGGGTTTCGACGGGTTTGATGGATCTCGAAAGTTTCGACGGTTTTGATAACAACTTTGCGAATTCTAATTAAATTCGATTGTTTATTTGCTATTAATGTTTTATAATGATCATATGAAAATTATTTTTTCAGTTGTATCCTACATTAAACAAACTAAATAATTATTTATGTATCAATATTTTTATTTATTTATTTTTCTTTTTAAAAAAATAGATAGTTTTTAATTTATACTAAATTTAATCAATAAATAAAAATCATTTTCTTTGTAAGCTTAAATAATTTATTTTGTCTTTGTATAAATTGCTCTTCTATTTTATTGAATATTGTATCATAATAAAGATGTTAGACGGTAAAGCGATTGCATCTAACCTTAACATATTTCTGAAGCAAGTGATTCATCATGAACAATTTTAAGTGATACTCAATAAACGAATGATCATCTTTTGTTCACTACCACCATCACCCTTTGAAATAGAATTAATTTTAATTATGCTGTATGCTGGATCATATAAATTTTTATATTCTCTTATCATCCTTTACATATTTTCATTAGCATTATGAAATGATTGATTTAGATCTTGAGAAATTCCATGACATATCAATATTTTTAAAATAGAATTTTAAAGTTTGAAAGGTAAGATTTTTTAGTCAAAAATTCTTTAGCATTTTATGTGATAAATTGAACGTTTATAATCAAAAATTTAATAATTAATCTAGGCTTTAATGAATAAACCATTTTTATTTAAAAGTATGAATGTTTAAATCTCAATAATGAATCCTTTAAACATTTTAAAAAATTACCCGCAATTTTTTTACTTGGCAGTTCATTATTTTCAATTATAAAACATTTCTATCGATTTAAAACAAATTATCAATATACAGTCGACCTCCTATATAGTCACATCCCTCGGGACCTAAATAATTTGGTGTGATTATAAACAAGTTATATGATGTCACTATAGAAGAGGATTTTTAATAAGTTTATTATTGAAAGGAATCAAAATGGAATCGATAGAACCGTCACACCCCTAACCATAAATCACAAATTATTAAGAATAGTACACAATTACTTCAATGATTTTTTTATTTATCTTTATTTTTTTTCTTTATATACTTAATTTATAATCTATTGTTAATGTAGGTTCTTATATGTCATATAAATTGTTGATATAGTTTCTCCTCAATCTTTCACCACCGATCTCTTTCTATGTACATCAAAATTTTTATTTCAAATAATATAACATATAAATAAATACTATTAACATTTAAAGCAAAAAGAACAATAAAAATAAATATTTCAAAATAACGATAAATGTGAAAATAATAAAAAAAACAATATGAACACAAAAATAAAAAATTGATAAAGTAGTATAAAGTATAATTATATTCTAATTATATTTGTAATCATTTCTTTTGTTTCGGAGTCTATAGCGATAGTTCCTTCATCCATTAATTTCTTTACTTCCTGAACATCAGCATAGTAATAACTACAAAATATAAATATTAATTTTTAAAAAATTATAAAAAAATTGTTTTATGTGAGAAAAGTGTATGGTTACATTAATTCAGGAAACAATGATTTCCAACATCGTTTTTGATTCGGAAGAAAATATAGTAACTCTATTTCTTTAAGAATCTATATTAATAAAGGATACTATTAATAGAGCGTCTAAATAGATTAAGCTGATTACATATATACTAACCTCTGCCTTTTGTGCTAAATAAGTTACCCGATCATTATCTGCTTCAATTGCCATATTTAATAATCCAATCAACAAGTTCATCAGGAACACAACAATTATAAATGAATATAAAAGCATTAAAGCAATCATAATTTTATTATCTTTAGGTGACCATTTATTAAATAAACTTCCATCTCCTATAAAAATTATAATTTTTAGACAAATATATTAATAACTCAAAAATTAAAGTAACGTACCGGTTAGGAATAAACTCATTGCTAAAAGAGAGTTAGCATAATTTGAGTTCTAATAAAATCATAAATGCGTGGGCAAAACTCAATGTAATAAGAAATAAAATAAAAAGAAATGAATAAATTTTGCGAGCGACACCAAGCATAATGGCAAAATAAATCCCAAATGGTTCAAATGCTCGTAAGAAGAGTATAAATTTCATTTCAAGTATAAGACATGAAGTTGACACTAAGTAAGTATTATTTTCTCCATTTTTGTACCAAAGAATTGATGTATACGTAGGTAATAAATAAGCGCCTAAGTCTAAAATTTTTATAAAAATAACATTATTGCTTGTTATTTATGTGCTCATAAAAAGTATTTTTACATACCAATTATATTCCAAAAATTTAGTAACCATCTATAAGGATTCCATAAAAATTGACGAACTTCAAACAAAAGATGGAAGCAACCAAAAAATATAGACGCTATTAAGAAGCTATTTCTATTCTCTTTATCAATTCTTGAAGCTATTATAAAACAACTAAGAAAGACTGTATATAATAACCAAATTATATAATAATAATATTTTCCATATACTCTCCATTTAAAATTAATAATAGATTTGCCACTCCAAGATTTATAAAATTAAATATTGTTGTTTTCGATAAAAGGATTGGATTGGGGTATTAAATAATCTAAAAGATATATAAGCCATACAGGCAATTCAAAATTATTAATTTTTTTAATTTTAGAACATTCAGAATATGAAGTGTAATATGGAAATGGAATTAAGAATAAAAGGGTTGGTTTTGTAGGTTTGCTTCGTTTAACAAGAAGTATATACACTATTGTTATCATAGGTATTAAGTAAAAAACCGGAATGGAATTATACGTGATAGACAAAATAAGTATTATTAAGATTATATGAACGACTCGTATAAAGTATTTTAGTTTTTGAACATAACTTTCTCCAAGTTCTCTATATAAAATAAATATAATCATCAATGAACTAAATAAATCTCGATAATTAATTAAATCTAAAGTGGCTAATAACAATAAAAAAAATGCTAATTTACTATTTTCGTTATGATAATGCTTATATCTAAAATATACAATAATTATTAATGTATTATTAAAAAGTATTAAGAAGGAATAGTAAAAGGTGTAAGTATAAATTTCTATCACAACTATTATGGCTGTATATAATAATGATAAAAATATTAGATATTTTCTGAATAATAAAGTTAAAAATCTTTTTTTAAAACAAAATTTTTCTATATTATAATAAATAAAAATTATTATAAGAATGATATATAAAATTGGGTTTAATATTAAATCAAAATTTTCAATTTTCATAGCATATATAAATATTAATAGAAGAATCGGTAGAACCCAAAATTGGATCATTTCTTTATATTTTTTACAAAAAATGTAAAAATAAGATATGTAAGGTTTAATAATTTCTAATTGTTTGCAGAGAGAATAATGATGGTCAACCTTTTCATAAATGACCTCTCGATTTAAAGGATCTACAATTAAATTCACTTCATTATAATACTTCAAAATAAATTCGTAATATTTGTCATATAAATATGGAATATTATTGCTTATAATTAGATAATATGCAAATATTGCTTTTTGGATTCTCTTTAAAGTATTCAATAGTTTTGTTAAAAATTATACCTAATAAATATATATTATTTTGTTTAATTGCCGATTTAAATAATTGTTCTCCATATAATATAAAATAATATTTTGTATTTAATAAATAATTAATCCATTGCTGCTTTAATTCATATTCTGATGGATCTGCAATAAATTTAATATCTAAGGTATCAAATTCGCTATTATCATAATGTTTGTTTATAACATCACGTAAAGTCTTTTTAGTCTTTTTAAACTTTTTAGGAATGTTTTCTTCTAAATACTCATCAGTAGCCTTCATTTTATCTTGGATTGAAGAATATTTTTGATCAATATCCATAAATAAATTATCATTATTAAAATCATTCATATGATCTTTAAATATGGAATTTCTCCAATCATGCTTTGTTAAATTAAAAAAATGAAGCTTTTCAAGTGACACAACAAAAAGCCTTTGATCTTTAAATTCAGTATGAATAATGACATCAAGATTAAGTAATTCCATTAATGTAATGGAACCTTTTAGGTTTGATTTCCAAAAATAAATATTAATGACATTATTATTTGATAAAGTAATTATGAATTCATCATTATTGCCGGCGAATTCGAATTCCTGACATTCTAATAAACAAAAATAAATTTAATTGTTATAGTTTAAAAAAAATATATTTATATAAGAACTTACCAGAATCTACAATCCTTCCAATTGGAAAATTTATGAGTTCTACGTTTTTGGAATAAATATAATGCTCATCATCAACTTTCATAATAATTAACTTTTCTGAGAATTTGAATTTAACTTTCTCAATATTTAGATTCATTTCCTACATAATTAAATCATTTATTAATACTGTTATATCAAACTTATAATAAGGAAACTTTACTTACAAAAAGCGAAAATTTTTGAAGTTGGAAAGTAGTTAAATCCAATAGAAAAATTAAACCATATGTAATCATCCACATCCTATCGCTTATAAAACCGCCAAATTTTATATCCTTTTCATTGAAAATATAAAAAGCCTTTTGAGCAAATTCATTCTTATTTGTAAGTTCATAAACTAAAATTGAAGGATTTATTGAAGTGCTACTATTGCACTTAAATGTAACGATATTCCCGTTTTTAATAAAATGTGTATGACTGTATTCACAATATTCATCTTGAATTTCAAAATCTTTATTATTCCTCAAATCGTGAAATTTTGCTAATCACGAAAGTATAATAAATTAGCGCTAAATTTGTTTTCATTTAAGAAGTAATATATTAAATTTAAATCTTACCTAAACCATTATAATTATACAAAATGATCTTGTTATCGGAAACCTTGAAATCACTAATACCGCCCCATTTAGATGACTCGGTATCTATACGAAGATCGTATTGTTCTGAAATTGTATTAGCATGCCATCCGACAAAGGATTTATCTTCTTGACTATATGTTAAAACATATTTTGTTTGTGGTGATATTGCCACGTTAGATATTAGTTTACTATTTTGTGGTGAAGTTGAAATGGAATTCTGATGTGAATTAGATACGGAATCATTGACGTTTAAGTTTATGTGATTCCGAGACATTGTTGGTCTTATCTTTTATACAGAGAACTTCGAATTGAGAAAGTATAGAAAATGAATAATGTGAAAGTTGAGAAACAGATATGAGAATGATATTGACAATATATAACTTAGATTATATAACGAGATGAATAAGAACGAAAAAGTTTATCTATCGGATCAGATTTCGAAGCCACATAGATTTGTTAACTCCGCCTTAGTTATACGGGTAGTCATACTAACTACAAAGCTGAGGATCCAAAAGCTCGGAACCGATAAAATCTAAAAGATCTGCCTGATCTAATTCAAATCTGGCCTGACCCGGTTATCAAACTGGATGATCAGCCACCACCGCCATGATCGCCGCGAAATTATCAAAAAAAAAAAATTAATGTTTGCTGCGCCCGATGCGAATAAATAGAATTGAGCAAAACATACATACCTATAAGAACATCATTTATGTCTAAAAAATATATTTAGCAACTAAACTAACCAAAAATTGAATTTCGTTTGTTCAGCGCAAAAATAGTAAAAATAAATTTTCAACATTTGGTGATATATCATCAGATTTATCATTAAATAAATTGAGAAAATATATTAGCATACAGGGACTTGTAGCCTGATGTTATCTTGCTATCATAATTGCATAGTTTCAGAAAATTCGAACTAATTTATCATTGACTTTATTAACATATTTAAAGTAGCATTTATAATTATTACTTCATAAAGTTTGTTAAAAATGAATCAAGTTAATGAGACTTTAGACATTGTTAGCCTATTTATGTATTTATTAAAATTGGACTCTATAAATTAAATATTAATAATGTATTCCTTAAATGCCATTTATATTAATATCGTATTATGTTTGACTTATGATACGATATAAATCATCAATTATAAATGTAAACTTTTATTCTGGTATAGTTTTAAGATGTTTTTTCATGATAAACTTTTTCATAGATTTTAAATTAATTGTTTTTGTATTAAAAATATATAATACTTTAATTAATAATTTCAATACTAATATGTGGGATTTTTTTAATACTTCTTTTGCTGTTTTGTGTTCTTCTAGTTATTGTAAAGGATTGTATAATTTTGATTAAGGACCAATATGTAAATTTTTAGTTAGATACTAATTTAAATATAAATATTGAACCTTTATTTTCTAATAAATTCTCAATAATTAGTATAATATGCTTATAAAAAAAGATTAGTTATTGTTTTAAATAAATATTTATGGTCCAACCTCGTTTATGACAATAAAGCATTCTAACAAGTCAAAGCAAATTTGTTATTGCCCAAAGATTAGCATCTCTTTTAAAGAGAATGAATTATTAATATAGAATTTAATAAAATTTAACAATTCTTAACGCTTATAATAAGCAATGTGCAATACATGTATTGCACATAAAAAACTAACGTATAAATATAACTCGATTAAATATTTACAAGAACTGATAGCTTCATGAAAGCATGATGAAGGGTCTGTGATCCAATTAAAAAGAAGAAAAAAGGATATTTTTCTCTATGCCTTAGAGCAACGAGAGATAAAAACTAAAAATGGTTATGGACTAAAAGAAAATGAAAGCCGAACAGTTTACGATATTTCTAATGCTATAAACCAGTTAGAAAATAATGGTCAAATGATATTTAAAGTTCATTTTTCTTTAACTGTTAATCAATTATTAGGAAATTTTTAAATAAATTATTTGAAATTTGATATCCTAATTTTATTTTTTCAGTAAAATGCGTATCGAGCGTACTCAAATTATTTAAATAAGGTGTATTCTCTTCAATTTTAATAATTTCCAATCAAGTAAAAAGTGGGTCTGAATATTAAAGAACTGTAGAACAAAAATCGTTTGTTTTTTTTATTATTAGAATGATATGTAGTAGTTTTTCTTAAAATTAAATTTAGTGGCACATTATTAAAAAAAAAATTTTTTTCAATAGGTGTTATTCAAAATGTCTTGTTGACCAAGTTGGCACATCTGACCAAGATGGTAAATCAGTAAGGTAAGGTACATAAATTAAAATATTTTCGAACATCATGCATAAATTATCATGTCAATATATGGGTCATGGACTAGCAAAATGTACCTCCGAGGAAATCTTACTTTTTTGAGAAAATTACAGATTAACATAAAATTACCTTATTTTTTAACCCCTGAATTTTAGTTTATTTTTAGCATAAAATGCAGTATATCGATCAATTTCAAAATTGTTTGTTTGTCAGACATAATAAACTTTTGTCCTACCATGTCTAACTTTAATAATGATAATGATAAAGAAAATTTTTTTCTTTCTGTTAAACATACTTCTTTAGAATAATATGAAGATAACGAACTTATGCATATAGTTATTAATGACTTACAACAATTTTTTCTTCTGCTATTTGTACTTGTCATAACAAAAAAGAAAAATGTTTTGAAAAAGTTGGGTTTAAAGCTTTTCTCAAAAGACATTTGGAATTTCGAAGTTTAGAAAAAGCACAGTTAGATTTTGTTTTAATGGGTCAATTATTAGTTTTTTCTAATAATGAAAAAATAGTTAATGGTCACAAAAATAGAAAATTTTTTGATTATCATTTTAATTCTGAAATTTCTTTATGTAAAAACACTTATCTTAAACTTGTTGGAATTTCAGATAGCATTTTAAGAGCAGTTAGAAATCATTTATTAACTGAAGGATTAACAGGACGTCAACATGGAAATACAAAAAATCTTCCTAAAGTAGCATCACAAGTTACAATCAATCAAAAATTATCAACTAAAATTTATAATTTTATTATTAATTATGCAAATTTTCATGGATTTCCCTTATCAGGCCATCATATGTAAACTGATTCTTTAGCAGTTATTTTATTATCTACTGAAAAAAGCTATACTAGTGTATATGAAGATTTTGTTACACTTAGTAAAGAATTAGATAATAGCACTTCAATTATATCATACAAAAGCTTTGTTCGACTTTGAAAAAATCTCATATTACATATTAAATTTATGACACCTGATACAGATTTATGTGATAAATATGAAATATTAAAAAAAATATTCAATATGCAAAAAATATTGATGAAAAAATGAAGTAGCATTGGATTTGAAAAATCATCAAGATAAAGTAAAAAAGGAGCGTCAATATTATAATAATAATATTATAATTAGCAATACATCTAAAGAAATAGTTCACATTTGTTATGATTGGGTACAGAATATTCCTATTCCTTTTTCACCACAGCAAGTTGGACAAATTTACTTCAAAATAGCATTTGCGATACATATTTTGAATTATGTAATACAAAAGAAAAGCAACAACTAAATTATTTAATTAGTGAAGATGAATTTCTGAATAATTCTACAGAAAAAAGAAGCTAATACAACTATTAGTCTTGTATTTAATGCTTTAAATAAACTTTATCAAAGAGAACTACATTTAAAAGTCACTTATAATAATTGTATAACTCAAAACAAAAACAATCTCTTTTTATTTTTTTAGTCTTGATTAACAATAATAGGAATGTATGAAACTGTTTTATAGTTCTAGGATATACAAAATTTTTACCAGATGGATATTTTGGTAATATTAAAACTCTTTTTCAAAAAACACAGTAGATGATGTTGAAAAAGTAATAAAAAAGTTCACTAAAAATAATTCTAATCATGCTATTCGTTATAATAACAGAAATGGATGGTTATATTATAATTTTGAATCATTTTTAAAATCTTATTTTCAAAATTTACCTGGTATTCAAAAATATCGACATTTTTTTGTTTAAAAGAAGTGAACCAGGAAAAATATTTACTCAAAAAGAGATGGAAGAAGAATTTCAGTGTTTTGATATTTTAAAAAATAAACATTTCAATGTTTAGGCTCTAATAGCTATATTTTCTTCTAAACCTTTATTATTAACGCATCAAGAATATTTGTATAAAAATATTTGAAAATTTGTTGATGAACCATTTCAGAATATCATGTATTCTAAACATATAGTTAGATAGATTATATTTTTTTTAAAAAAAAAGTAAAAATAAAATAAAATTTACGATTTTTATAAGCTTTTCTAGTACTAT
>CAJVPQ010001483.1:0-17922 GCA_910591825.1 Funneliformis caledonium
TATTAAATTTTATATCTAATTTCAGAGTGCTGGGATAATGAACCGGATAATCGTCCATCAATGAATCAAGTAGTTGAGAAATTAAATGTAATAGTTATGATAACTAATAACATAAATGATGATGATGAATCAAATCTTCAGCAACAACGTCATTTGGATAATATCAAAGCTCCTTCTATTATAAATAATTCATATGGAGAAACATTTCGATTTAATTATGTATCAAATAATTCCGAAATTATTCATCATTTGGCTGTCCAGATGAATGTAGAAGAATTAGAATCAAATATTGAAGATAGTTATGACGATACTATTGAAAGCATAACGATTACTGAATTTAATAAGGATGACATATTAAACGCCTTAGGAGGATTACAAAGATATCGTAAATTAAAAGTACTCGACTGTAATAATACTCAGATAACCACCTTACCAACATTACCCAACTCCTTAACTAAACTTGATTGCTCTAATACCCCAATAACTATCCTAACAACATTACCCAACTCCTTAACAATACTCGATTGTCAGAGTACTCGAATAACTATCCTACCAACATTACCCAACTCCTTAACGGTACTAAAGTGTAATAGAACTAAAATTACTATCCTACCAACCTTACCCAACACCTTAAATAAAATCAATTGCTCTTATACTCCAATAAATAGTCTATCAACATTACCCAACTCCCTAATGAACCTTAATTGCTCTTATACTTCAATAGATATCCTACCAACTTTAACTAACTCCTTAACTAAACTCTTTTGCAATTATACTCGAATAACTATCCTACCAACTTTACCCAACTCCTTAACGATATTCGATTGTCAGAGTACTCGAATAACTATCCTACCAACTTTACCCAACTTCTTAACTAAACTTTATTGCTCTAATACTCCAATAACTATCCTACCTACTTTACCCAACTCCTTAGCGGTACTCTGGTGTAATAGCACTAAAATAACTATTCTACCAACATTACCCAACTCCTTAACGGAACTCAATTGCTTTTATACTCCAATAACTATCCTACCAAATTTACCCAACTCCTTAACGAAATTCTTTTGCTGTAATACTAAAATTACAAGCTTACCAAGTTTACCCAACTCTTTAATAAAACTTTATTGCTATGAAACTCAAATCAAAAGCTTACCAACTTTACCCAACTCCTTAACGGAACTCAATTGTTCTTATACTCTAATAACTATCCTACCAACTTTACCCAACTCCTTAACGAAACTTTATTGCTCTTATTCTCCAATAACTATCCTACCAACTTTACCTAACTCCTTAACAAATCTCGAGTGTTTCGGTACACAAATAAAAAGATTACCAAATTTACCCGATTCTTTAACGTATATCTACCCTGGATTCTTAAAATCTCAAATACTTGCTAAGCAAATGGCAAAAGTCGAAACCATATTTCGACGGATTTATTAATAAGACTTTAATATAGTCTTGACTTTGACAGGATTTAATTATGGTTCGAATTTTGACAGTTTGCTAATTAAGAAATCCCGATAATTTATGTTTTATCCCTTTTAATAAGCGAATGTCTGAAAATTTGTTACGATTACTTTACAAATTTTTAATATTACTTTAAATATTAATCAAATTTTTTCTTATGCTCTTAATGATTTAAATTGAATCACTAATTGCATTTTACATCAACTGATGAGTAAACCCAATGGTTTTTATCAAAATATTAAAATAAAATATCGGAATTTAATTTGTCATATTCAATAGAATTAAATTCTGTCTGGTCTAGATTACAAAAGATAATTTATTTTGGCGCTTCACTTCGAAGCACAAATTCAAAATTGTTTTTATACCTTTTCATCAAGAATTGTTCAAAAATACAAAAATCAACCTCTTATTTGAATCCTTTCTAATATATTTTAAATAATTGGTTTTTATTTTACTTTTAATCTTTTTTTCACGTAAATGTTTAAACTTTTGCCAGAACTTTATGATATTGTGACGAGAAATGATCTCATTCGAAATTTACAAATATATGTAGATTATATCACTTACATTGAAAATTTGGATGAAATAAAATTATCTATACCTCCAAGAAGAGTAATTTTTTATCCATTTTATTTTCATTTTTCTTGCGAGTTGCTACGATTTTCTATAAACTATTGTCAAGTAATGAACAGACACCTTGTCGATCGAATTTTTAAAAGAAAAACTTTTACTTTGCAATGAATAAATATTTATTTTTGTGACGAAATTCATGCATCATAATTGTGTTACATCCATGCTAAGCTTTTTTTATCAAGCCTATGGTCTAATTACCTTCAGAAAGAAGACCTTTTAATATAGTTGCCTTGCAAAACTCATTTTAACAAATAGAAACCCTATATTTTGACGGATTTGTTAATACAGTTTTGACTTTTGATGAGGTTTCGAGTTTCAACGGCTTTGTCAATAAGATTTAATTTTTGTTTTTCCAGTGACCCCGTCGAAACCCGAGAGCCAGGCAACTATATCCTTCAATCAAGTTCAATCAAGGCAGGGTGTTGTTCACAAAATTTTATCTCGGTAAATTAAACCTTTCTTCAATCGTTATAAATCGAAAAAAATCGAAAAAATACGTAGGAAAATAACAACATTACAAGGAATTTACACAATGGAGTTGGTTACTTCTAAATTTATCTTTTGAATACTATATGTTCTATTTTAGATTCGAGTTTGATACTTCCGGATACTTTTCACCTTGCGAATTATTCATTTTGCTATTTTAACATTAATTTTTTCGTTGTAACTTTGCTTTGTAACTTCGTGAATTTCACAATATTAATTTTTTTCTTATTTCTCCGATATTTTTTTCTTTTTTTCGCAGTTTGAATTAATTAGAAAAATAAAATTAAGTTTCGGAAGTGTTGACCGTAGTTTGATATATTAAATTTATTGAATAATAATATTAACATCATTTTTGCTTAATTTAACATTTTGTTACCTTTTTTTACAATTGTTTATAAACATGAACGAACGAACTGAATACAACAACATAGATGCTTTCATTTATGCGAGTCTATACGGATACTTTCAATATAATTACAATATTTCTTTGGAACATCTTCATATTATAATTTTACATTATTAATAATATCATTCGAACCCAATATTAACTGTGAACTAGACATATTAAAATTCTTAAGATCGATAAATATGGATGATTTTGAATAATACTATTATGCATAATAAAATTAATAAAATAATAAGTATTCTTCTTAATAATTTTTTCATTTTATACTTACTTAAAGATTTGTTTTACAATTCGACTATATAGTCTAACAAATATATACCGAATTTGGTCCAAATCTCTGTGCCTAACTGCATATGTTGAAACGCAATCGATGTTTAAAATACAGTATATCAAAAGTGTCTAGAACGTTTTTAGGACTTTTTTTTGTAAGGATATTTATAATTAAGTTAAAATTATCAAGGTATAAAAGTATATATTTATATTTTATCCCTTAACCAACCCATTATATTTTTGAATATTTAATTTTTTTTACTTTAAATTTAGCAAGATATAGCAGAAAGTTTGATAATATAAGAGAAATAACCAGTAATGTAGTATTTGCAATAAGAAATATGATTGGTTATTTTGAAACTAAACGTTTTTTACCACAAAGAATTATTTATTCAAATATAGTTATTTGGATTTAATAAGTTATCATCGCTAATAAACTAGCTAGATAAAGGTCAAATGAAATCAAAATCATTAGTCATGTTTACAATTTGAATGTTAATGGTTTCGTAATTCACCTCCCTCTGCTTTCTCTCTTTTAATTGCACAGCACATCAAATATATTTTCAGCATTTAGGTAAAAATTTCAACTAGATAATTAATATTTAACGTTTATTTTTTAAACAAAGGAATGTAAATTTTAAAAGTTAGGGTTAGTGTGTTGTAAAAATTATTTAACATAATCAATTTATCAAAGTACTGCCTCGACGTTGGCGCTCTCCTCAAATTTAATCTAAGAAAAATCTTAAAATTTTGAATCACTCTTCTTTCAGAAAACCATTGTATTTATCAATTTTCTCAGGGAAAAAGATAACTGGAGAACATACTGGCTAGTGAACATTTTGACCAGAAGACAATTTGTCCGAAAGACATCCAGTGATCACTTTTGGACGTTTTATTGGTTAAATTTAAGGTAAATAAATAAAAAAAAGAAATATATTTAAATGATAATTCTTATTTTATACAGTAGGTTATCATACAAAAACTTTTGCTATCATAACTTCAGTACAAGTTAAAATATATTAAATCCACGCAATATAACATAATCTTTCGTCATGTTAATATAGACTTAGGAACAATGTAAGAAAGGTTTCATGATCTAGTATTGATCATTTAATAAAATTTTCTTTCAACCTTCCTTAATTAATTTATTCTGATGTATATTGGATATTTAAACTCATATGGGAGGTTTGCTATTAAAATTATTAAAATCGAGTTACAAACATAGTAAATCATATGATTCGTAACATGATTTTAATAGCTTACCTCCCATATGAGTTAACTCACTTTTCACTTTGTATATTTAAGCACATGCGTCTAAATCATTAATTTCAATTTTAGATTAAAAGGTTCAGAGTTGAAAATTATAGAACTTGAACATCAACACTTAACAAAAATGAATGGCTGTACTGAAATAGTTGGAATTGTGGAATGAAGCGGTATTCAATGATTTAAATAATATTTATTGGTTTTTTAAGAAATTCAATCAATAAAAAATTTCTGTATTGATCATTTTTATTAGGAAATATGGATTACTGTACAATTGTATTTTTTTCATTATAATATTAACCCAACGAAAATATTTTTGTAGTTTAAATTCAGATTGGTATATGAAGTGTTAGTTCGGAGAGGATCCTTATTAAATTTTCCATTGATGGTTGTAAAGGAAATGAAAAAAAAAAAAGGCGGGAAATTTCTGTTTATAGTAATATAAATTATCCAAAATGTCGATCAAAAAAAAAAAAAATACAGGTATATAAATAAGTGAGAATCATTTCATAAAAAAAAAACATTAATTAAACAAAATATATCAATAAATCCATTCATTCTTTTTTTAAAATGTCTTCAGATCAATATTACACAGAAAAGGATACCTTTTTCGTTGATTCTAGTGAAAGTATAAAAATTGAAGTCATACATTATCCTCCCGCCAATATAAGATCGGTAAGCAATAAATGATAATTATTCTTAATCCTAAATTAATTAATACAAAAGATTTCAATGGGTTAGTTTATTATAGAATCATCCACCAATTTTATTCATTCATGGATTAGGTTCTGCGGCTTGGGTTTGGGATAATTTTTGTCGTTGGTTCTCGAATAAAGGACATGATTGTTACGCTATGAGGTAAATAAATTTTCACGAAACAAAGAATTGATTAAAATCTTTAATTTTTTTTTTAAAAATGATATCTTTAGTTTTCGAGGACATGGACAAAGTACAAAGACTCCAAAGAAAGGTAAATGGTGGTCAATAAATGACATTACAAATGATGTATCAGCCGTGACCGATGCAATAATTGCTAGAACTGACGATAAACCTGTTCTCGTTGGGTAATTATTATCAATATTTATAATATTTTCTTAATTTGATATAAATTCATTTCTTTCTTTCCTTTGCTAGACATTCACATGGGGGAGGAATTGTTCAAAATTATCTAAAAAATAATCAACAGAAAGTGGCGGGTGGTGTTTTATTTGCCTCATTTTCACCGTACATCTACAAATCAGACGTCTTCAAATACACGTAAAATACTTTCAAATACGCCAATTCTTGTTATCCTTAAAGCGTTATTTACATTAAACTTGTATGCATTAGTTGGAACTCCCGAATTAATGAAAAGGTTTTCCTTTTCTAAAGCATTTCCTGATTCTATGGCTAAGGATATTCATCCAAAACTCTATAAGGATAGATTTGTCACTGTTTTGATTGAACTTCTCAAACCTTTTGTTGACCCTTCGAAAATTAAATGTCCTATGATTGTGATTGGTGCCGAAGAAGATAAAATTTTTGATTTAAAAATTATAAAAGAAACTGCCGATGCTTATGGTGTTGGATTTGATATCATTGGAGGTGCGGCTCACAGAATTATGTTGGACCTTACATGGGAGGATGCTGCTAGTGTAATTTTCAATAGAATTCAAGAAAAAGTTGTAAACAAGGAATAATCTTTCAACTAATTAAGTTAGTGTATGATGCTTTCGAAATTTTAGCCCATGATATAAATAAAATAAAATAAAAATGTCTTTTTGTGAGTACGCAAGCTTTGCGCTATTAAAATTTTTTTTTTTTTTTTTTTTGAAAAATCATTTTTCTAAAGTTATTATATATATTTGGAATTTTATAATAAAATTTCTTAGCTGTTATTTTTTTTTTTAAGTAAAATGCGACATTACGAATGATTCATACGCATATTAAAATATTAAAGTCGAATGTGTGAGAACTTTTTAATTAGAAAAATACAAAATGCGTTCTAGTGCGTGACAAAGAATCCATTTACAGCCAAACGATTGTTGTAATATGCATTTATTGAGACACAAGTTCCGTGCGGGAACTGCTTAGATCATCAAGTGCCTTGTCTCGTCTTTAATATGTTACTTTCTATTAGAATTATTCGTTAATTATCCGTGTTCCCTATTCCCTATTGACCGACAACGGGTATCCCTGTATACAAAAAAGTAAATTGCCAGAAAAATATTTATTTGCTTCACACATTCATTACCCCTAAAATAGGTTGAATAAAGCCAAAATTATTATTTCTGCGCCACCTATTTTTGTAACACCTGTGTATGTATCCCTTGTCTCCGTTTCATATACTTCGTTAGTTAATTCCCCATAAAGAAGTAAATTTTTTGAAACGTCTCGATTATAGAAACTTATAAAATTTTTCCTTCTCTTCTTAATAATGTGTATTTTTGATGGAGCATAATATTAATTTTTTTTTTTATTAAATTTTTTTTTACACAATTATTCAAATATATAAAAAAAAAGATAAAATGTTTAGTGAATGTTTAGTGAGACAGGAAAAATTTGACAAACAAATTTTATTTTAAATTGTAACGAATCAAGATGTGGTTCATGAAGAAAAAGGAAACCGACTAGTTTAAATTTGGAAAGTTGAAGATATAACGAAAAAAAAAAATCATCCGATGATCATTTTTTAGAGTTCAATAAAAAAAAAACTGAAACGTATAATTCTTAATAGAAAAAGATATATTTGTACTTGAAGCCAAGAATGGAAATTTGAATGTCATTCGATTATCCAAAGTCGAATTAGCGATCGAGAGAATAAAAAAAAAGAAAACAACAAAAAAGCTGTGATTAATTTAACATGGTTACTCACGTGCATATATTTTACCACCATAACCAAAAGAAACAATTAAATAGTAAAAATTGTTAAAGCACAAGGATATTGCGCTTTATTATTAAATATCTCGTTCTTCTACAAAACTAGAAATTGATCGATCGTGGGATTTCCTTATGTGACATAAATAATTAAATATTTCTAATGAAAAAAAAATTCAAATATTTTCATTGGACTCGGGTGCGATAAAGTGATGGAAAATGAATAACGTATTCTTCGAAAAGGAAATTACGTTGAGGTCCTTTTACTTTCCCAACTAAGGAAATTTCGGAGATGCTCACCTGATAAATGACCATTGTTAAAAAAGTGATCGTCGTTTCATTTCTGAAACCAAAAATCCAAATCATAAGGAATAATAGAAAATTTTTAAAATATTTTATAAACGTTTTATAAAAAAAAAAAAATCTTTCCGTGCGCACAATATTTTAACTTTTTTCATCATATTGTGTGTAGATTTAGTTAATTACCTTCTTGTTCCTCCTTTTAGTTAACAAATTATTTAAACGTTTCATCCAATACGATGATGTAAATTTGCGTAGTCCAAATATATCGATACGCGCTACATTACATTGCATTCCAAATAATTGATTCTATATAACTATTTAATTATCAAATTTAATTTTACCCCTCGGATTTATTTAATTTTAACCAAAAGAATCATTTATGAAACATTTTGTCATGTATTACAACATTGTCTGATCTGCAAATAATTGATTGCTGCGGTCAACCTTACTGAAACAATTTGAGCTCGGCGGTTCGGACTTGGCTTTGTTTCATTTTTTGTTCAAAACCTGTTTGCTATCAAGAAAACGTCCCTTTTTTGTGTAGAATGGGTACAATCATTTTTACCGATTTCGTAAGAATTATATAAAATGAAGTACATTTGCTTCCTTCCTTCAACAATTTCACATCATCTTTTCATTATTTTCATACTTGAACATTTTTAACATTATTATTTTTTTTTTTTTTTTTGATACTTCTTTATTAAAAGAAATGCCAAAAGTCAACAACCGCAAATCTTATAAATTTGACCTAAATAAGATCAAAGAACGAATCATCATACACTTGGATGCCATGTCCAAAGAGGGCATCCATTTCCCAACAAACTTACCTTTAATCGATCTGTTGACACCTTGTACCCCTAATAGTAAATATAAAGGAAGGATCATGTATTCTCAAAATAGCTTCTTCCTGTATCGTAAAGATATTAGAAATGAAATCTTACGACAACATCCAAATGCATCTTTAAAGGCCATCACAACGATAAGCTCGGAGAGATGGAAAAATGAATCCGTTGAAAAAAGAAATTTTTTTGCAGTACTCTCTAGAATAAGTACTTTGATACATAATGAACTTTCTGGTAAATCAAGTCAATTAAATAACGAGGGATTACTTTGGCCAACGGAGATACCATCAATGGCGACGTTACAAAATTCTTTTTATTTACAACAAACGAGGGTTACGAACGAATTTCAACATCAATCATTCACTTCCAGTAATACCGATAATTCGGATCAAGAGACTGGGAGATCAAAATTTTTAAAAATTCAAAATTTGATTAATTAAGATTTTAAAATTATAATTATAGACGTCAAGACATTTCCTTAGTATTTTTTCATTCATTTTTTTTTTTTTTGTAAATTAATTAATTCTTTTCATATTGGTATGTTTTTTTTGTTTGTTTGTTTTAGAGAATAAATATTCTGTACTAGTATGTATTTTTTTGAAATTAAGATTAAAAATATTTGTATGATTAATATGATCACGTTTTTGCATTAGTTTTTAAAAGAAATTATAATTCATTTATTCCCTCCTTAAGTTTGTGTTTCGTTTGCTAATAACTTTGTAACAAAACCATAGGTAATCTAAAGTAAATTACAATTCATCATTTCGATTTCTATGTCGTATCGATTTGGCTATTTAAAATTGTGCTCTATAATGGATTTTCTCCTATAATCAGATAAAAAAATATCAGCCCTCAGTATTATAGTCTATATATTAAACAAAAGTGAAATAAAATCATGAAAATGGATTCTTTGACAAATAAATAGCTTGTATTCTTTGCACAATCTTAAGAAAACGAAGTATCATTTCTGTCAAACCAGTGTCGGACATTAATTAGTTTGGACGATGTATCCTTCCTGACATTGATGTTACGATGTTGTTGGATTTCTAAGAACTCGATTCTTGAACTGTGACCGATATATAGAATTAATAAAATAACGGAACCCGAAAATTTTGATTAATTTGGATAATATAATTTACTATATCTCGCACATTAATTCTGGCCGCACTGAACTAACCATATGAATATGTGTAAAAATATCAACAAACTTTACCCTTTGACTTTGTTGAAATGTTAAAAATTCAAGAAATAAATTTATATTACTTATACTACTGGTATATTGGCTTTTGCTTTAAAGATATGTAAAGATGACAAATAAAACAAATCAAAAATTTATTTGTGAACATACCCTTTCTTTCTAGATGTAACCATTAAATCGCGAAATTCCCAAAAGCCCTTAGAAGTAAACTTGAGCAATGGAGGGTTGCTGAAATTAGGTGGATGTAATGGCTCTAATGCAACTGAATCCTGGTACACTTTCGTATGTCACACTATGTTCTATGATTTAACCGAGCAAAAGTCTGGGAAATATGATGACGAAACAATGATTCATTTAATTCACCAAATTTTATTTTAATTTGAACTATGATACGGTAGAATTAACTAATCTGAGTAATACGAAGGAGATAAATTCTTGATTCAATGCAATAAATTTAGTAATTAAGGTATTTTAACCAATTATCCTGTCATTAGATCGATATGAAATCATCAATTACTAAGCAAATAATTCGATGACACATAACCATGTGAAAGTTTTAAAATTTTCCTCCCAGTAAAAATATAGATGTTATTGGCTTGGATAATTTTGACACTGGTTCTCGAATAAAGTCATTATTTCTACGCTATTAAGTAAATAAATGAAATAAGGTTTGATTAGAATCAAAATTTTATTAAAAATGAACCTTATCTCAGTTGTGAAAATCTTGTATAATACACTGTTCTCGTTGGTTAATTTCATCATTATTCTATTAAATATTAATGTATAATGGACTTAGTTATTAAATTCATATACTTCTCTTTTTTTTTCTTACAGCTATAAACATTTGTTAATAATAATCAACAGAAAGTGGCGAGTGACGTATTAATTGCATCAACTTATATCTACAAAACAATCCTATTCACCCGACGTATGTAAGCTAAAGCCTTGAGTTAATAGGAATAACAATTCAATAAAAGTTCAATTACTCCAAAGTGTATCACTAGTGCATGCAACGCAACGTTTTCACTGATCAATAATTATAAAAAGGGAAAATCCAGCTCGATTCATGAAAATATTCAAAACAGACTAATTGATATCAAAAAGAAGCAGAACTTGAAAATCCCTTTGCTTTGCAAGGAGAAAGTTCTTCTATGGGTAGCAGAAAATGGATTGGATGTAGCACAATATAAACTTGGTTATACATATTAACGTGGAGAGGGAACGGAAAAGAGTATCATAAAGCGGCAGAAAATGGTAAAGAAATTGGTCTGTATAATGTTGAGGAATTTATATATTAGGAAATGGTGGTGTTGAAATAGATGAGTTGAAAGCGATCTCATAGTATCAAAAAATCAGCCAAACTAAGAAATTTCAATTTGGGTATTTATACGTAAATGGAATTTGAACGGAGATTAATAGAGAAAAAGGGGATTCGAACTATATGATAAGGGCAACATCTGAAAATTTTCTGGTGATGATTTAATTATAGTTAATTATTGGTATCATAAAGCTGCAAACGACGACAATAAAGTTGCAATATATAAATTAGGTGAAATTTATGAAACAGTAGTCAGATTTGTAAAATTTTGATAACGGAATTCGAATTTCAGCTAATCAAGGATGTTTGATATAAAGTTGGATCTTTTTATGATTACGGGATTGTAGTTGATGCCGATTAGAAAAGACGTTGGATTTATATACTTTAGCCGCCAAAGAAGGACATTGTTCTGCACAAAAATAACTTGCATATTTATATGATCAGTATGAGGAAGGAACAGAAAATAATATTGAGAATGTGATTTATTGGTATAAGAAATCCATAGAGAATGGATGCCAAGAGGTTAAAGAATGTTTGAAAAATCTTGGAAGGTTAAAAATACAAGGTACAATAAAAATACAAATATGGTTTTCACATTATATGAATGAAATAGCGAGGCTTTAAACTTTATTGAACAAGCTTTACATGAATTAATAAATCGAGAATGGATTAATGGCAGCAAAAGGTCGTTTATAATTTGAATATAATCAAACCAGTTCATTTTTCCATCCACCAATGGTCCTCCGAAAAAAACAGCCCCATACCATTATTCCATTACCCCATATTTAATAAAGAGTAAATCTTGATTCATCACTCCATATTACCGGTTTCCATTTTTGAACTGACCAATAATACACCATTGTAATCGTTTTACAAGTAGTAATTAAGTTAAAAAAAGGTTTGGATGCTTCAATGCGTGAATGGAATCCTGATTGATGATGACTTTTTCTAATGAAACATTTAGCATGATTTATTTTCCTTTAAAATATTTTGTAATTGTTGCTGATCATTATCATTAAGTGTATGTGGACGACCGATCCAGAAATTGCATAACGGTTTATCATATCGCGAGCTGTTGATTTAGGAATGTTAAGAGTATTACTAATTGTTAACCGATTTTTTCCAGCTTTATTCATTCCAATAACCTTACCACGTTCGAAAGGTGTGAGTTCTCTTTCTCTTGGCATGAGTAGACTGTGTGAAAAAAGCATGTGAAAATTTTTATTAAAATAATAAAGATTTATATTTAACAGTTTCGTCACGTGTTAGTTATATTAAATGTGAATTTAGCTATTAATCGAATTCTTTAATTTAAAAAAAAAAGTACAAAAATCGAGTACTGTATGTTGTAATAGGTTAGTCTTTTAGTAAATTTTAAAAGTAATAGTAATCACATTTGCTTAACCATTATATTACTGTTATTTAAAATTCTTTACTATCTGTAATATTATTGATCATGAATCTTCTGGTTAAATGATATAAAGCATTTAAAATGCTTGTGAGACTTTAACCATTTTGAAAATTAACCTAAAGCGAATAGAAGCTATCACTCACATACAAAATAACAAAATAGTTTTAGCGAACAGTATTAGAACAACTTTAGGGATCGATAAGTTTTTTACATAAGCAAACGTCATACAAGAGTATTATCATTCAATAATTCTATTCCACTGATCTCCTCAAAATAACGAATCTTTATAAGAACGGTTTAAAAATTTAACTTTAACGACGTGCCGAGAAATGAAACTATAGACCTCCATATACTTTTCTGAATGTCAATGTTGATTTAATTCTTAAATATCACTTTTAACCTTATATGAGGGACAAATTATTATAAAGAAAAAAAAAAATACTTTTTAGCGTAAAGATAAAAAATCCTAGGTTAAGTAAGAACATAGTGATCATTTTATAGAACATGTCAAGAGATTTTTCGAATTTGAAAAGAATTTTTCGATATTTTCATTATATACGATTTTAATGATGAGATTTTAATGTCATTAAAATTTGGTTTAAACACCATCTTTTCATATTCCAGTTCCTCCTGTTACGTAAAAAAGGCATTATTATCTTTGTCAGTAACTGATTCTCGTTCTTCCCACACTGGATTAATATCCACGAATAATTATGAGTACACGTTTTGTCTCTAATAAGTAATTTAATGAAGTAAATTTATCAAGAAGAGAAAATACATATCGACCCAGTAAGTGATCATCATGGAAAATCATAGTATCAAATTCTGCCTATTCTGAAAAGATATTAATCAATTATAATTAACTTACAAAGTTATTTTTACTACAAAATCTTATTACTTTACTCCATACAAAAGTGAGTTCAAGCACACGACTAAGTCTGTTGTATCGTAACGCGCCTCTTTTGGCATCCCAACGAGTTTTAAAATACCATCTACAATCACAAAAAAAACGGAATGGCCACGGCGCATACAATTTTAAGAAAGTGTCATCCATTGTGTCTATCATCACAGGAATTTCCAGCTGCGTTTCTCTAACCATTACAGTCGCAGCGGTCATGCGGTCGGATAATGTGCGATGCTCCTTGACGGATAAAATCTCACCAATAGGCCACACATCACTGGCATGTGCTTCTCGAATTTGGATCATGTAAAA
Organism: Funneliformis caledonium; assembly: GCA_910591825.1. Taxonomy (NCBI): domain Eukaryota; kingdom Fungi; phylum Glomeromycota; class Glomeromycetes; order Glomerales; family Glomeraceae; genus Funneliformis; species Funneliformis caledonium. The sequence goes on from CAJVPQ010001483.1 coordinate 13,670, forward strand.
ATCAATGTGATTTCGATATCGCCTATATATATCATTAAGTACATGGGTTATGTATCGGAATAAAGGACAAGTATATGATCCTCCGAGAATAACGAGAGGTCGTCCTGGTCGATAAAGTGAGCGCAAAGAAATTGAAGTTGGTGAACTCGTGAAGTTTTCATTAATTGTTGTAAACGTTGAAGTATCTAGGGGAATCAGTGGGCAATCAGGTGCTGTCATTTATTCAGTAAGGTTTCCAATACGAGCAATGTTATTGCGAACATATAATTGTGTGGTACGAAATGCAGGATCGTCTGATGACAATGAAAAAGAAATCAGATTCAACATATATAATGAAAACCATTTTAAAAATGACAATAAAGGATGTAATGCGCTCATCACCTTGATAAATTTGCGGGGCCCGACGCATTAGTTGTACAGCTTCATCCGAATAACCAAATTCTCGTACCAAATCATGTTGCATTTGGTCAGTCACATCCATCCAATCCTTGCCACATGTAGGATCATTCCCAACATTTTTATACTTTTTTTGCAATTCAGGTGACAACCTTCGCCGCTCCTCCTCACGTAGTAGAGATAACAACTCCTCTTTTGTGGTTGGAAGTTTTGAAGAGTTGGTAACAGGAACGTCCTGTAGAGTTTTTTCGGAAATTTGCATGTTTTTGGTGAGTGGTGGCAATGCTTCGAATCCCATGCGGCCACTGGTTTCTTGGAACATCCCACCACGTAATCTTTCTACAAGATGCAATGTGGAATGATTTCTTATTTTGTAATCGAATAAGGTACGACCACCATCCAATTGTTTACCAGCAAAAATAAGACGTTGACTCTGAGGAGGAAGGTCTACTATATCATGGATTTTTGCTTTAATTTGATCGATGGTGTCACTGGATTCAATTTCCAGAGTCATGGTTATTCCGGTCAATGTTTTCACGAATACGAACATTATATTTTTAGAAGTTATAATTTCGTATGATTTTTTTTTTTTTTCAAAAAATTCGAAGATAAAAGAAAGAGAAATTGTATATAAATTTCAAAATTTTGTTAATGGAGGCCAATAAAGGAAATCTGAATGATGCATAACATATGCATGTCTATATTTTTCTGATTTAGCAGAATCCGCAGAATCTATTGGTAATGTGATTGGCTATATCACATAAACAATTAAACAATAAAAATTTGAGTAAACGAACAAATAACGGTTTTAACGATCCACAATTTTTACTTTTTAACAATAACATTTTTAATTATAAAGTCAAATAATTCAATGAAAAAAAAAAATCGTCAATAATTTTGTTAAAAAAATTAAAAAAAAAATGGTTACTGCAAATGATAGAATACAAGGTCCATATTCAACAACAGAATATGAACGAGAATTTTATGTTGAAGGCACTTCATTAATGTGCCGAGTTTGTCGAATAGTCTTAAATCATAGAAAAAAATCTATACTTAAATAATTCTTCGCAAAATTTAAACAATTTTTCTCATTTATCTAAAAGTGATCAATTAAATTTGGATCTTGTTCAAGCATTAACTGCTGCAGATATACCTCTTGAAAAGGTAGATAAGTTAAAGACTTAATTCTAAAATATTGTAATTATGGTATAATATAAATTATATTTATTAATTGCCGATTCGTCTAAGATCGGCACTTTTTTTATATTAAAAAAAGGGTTAATTTCTAAATAGGATATTTCGTTAATGACGCACAGACATTAAACAAAATCACGTGACATACTAAAACGGAACCTGGAGAAAAGGAATTTGTAAAAAAAAAATCATATTTTCATATATAAAATAAAAAGTTTACTATGTACGCGCGTCAGATTTACGGTTCAAATATAAATAACTTTCGATATTTTATTGTATTTTTATTTTATCTTTTACACTAAAAATAAACAAATATAGCCTCCTAAATTGTTTCCTAGGAATCTCCTATCTTTAATGTGCGTTTTGCTGCTTCCATTGCCTGAAGTGCCATTGCATATTTCCAACCTCGTGAGAAAGAAGTAATCCAATTTGCAATGGTACTTTCTTTTGGTACACTTTCCTCTTCTATTTCTCCTTCTTGCACTCGCTGCATCAGTTCGCTTCTCATCTCTGCTGCTGTCATTTTTTTCTTGGATTAGCCGTTCCTGCATGAAACATTGTTTCAAGAAGGTTTTTGATGAATTCGTTTTACTGGTTCCCTAGTTTTCTGATGCTGTTGTAAGGCCCAACCAGAAATAAAAATCTCCCAACTGAATAAAAACAATTACGAGTAAGTATATAAATTTTATTTTTTAAAATTTGAGTGGTAAGAGGCGAAAATAATGGTTTGGGTATAATTTTCTTACTCTATAGTGATAATGAAGATGAAGGTAATGGTGGTGATAAAGAAGGCGTATATAATGGTGGTAATAAAAAAGGTGTAGGTAATGGTGGTAATAAAGAAGGCATAGGTAATGGTGGTGATAAAAAGGCGTATGTAATGGTGGTGGTCAAGAAGGCGTATGTAATGGTGGTGATAAAAAAGGCGTATGTAATTATGGTGATAAAGAAGGCGAAGGTAATGGTGGTGATAAACGAAATGAAGGTAATAATGAGGCAAAATGGCGAAGTTAATGATTGTGATAAAGGAAGCAAAGGTGATGATGATAATAGAAAGGGAAGAAATTAATGATGGTGATAAAGGAAGCAAGGATAATGATGACAATAGAAGAAAGAATGTTGGTAATAAAAGAAATAAAGTAATGATGGTAAAAAAGAGGCGAGGTGAAAAGGTAGGCGATGGTGAATGGTGATAATAAAAGTGAAGATATCGATTGTAAAATAAAATAAATTACAAATTACCCTTTCATTCCAGATTTAATTTTACTCCCATTTGTTTTGTCAAGTCATCGACTATGTATTCCTATATTATAAAATAATAAAAATAATAATTCTAATTGATAAATTATAAATACATTATATAACTCACTGATTCATTTGTTCGATCTTCTATATTTTCATTAATAGCATCTATTTCAAAACAAATAACAAATAAATAATCCAATTTAAAATTGATTATTTAGATATCAATGTAAAGATACCTTGATTATTGATTACAATTTAAGCATATTCCTTTTTTCTATAAAAAATTTATATTTTTAGTATTATAATTATTATTTATTATAACTTAAATAATAAAATATAATGTTTACCTAATTAATTATATTAATATATTTAATAAATTTATTATATTTTTATATTAATAACTTTAAATTAAATTATAATAAAAGTATAATTAAAATAAATAATTAACATACTATTTATAATTTTAATAATTAATTAATATTTTAATAATATAGTTTAATTAAAATTATAGTAAAAAATATAATTAAATACTGATATTCAATAAAAATAACTTATTATCTATTATAATATTAATTATTAATTATTTTTTTTAAATAAAAAATTTTAATTAAATTTAAATTATAGTAAAAATTTAATTAATTATTAATAATTAATAAAAATAACTTACAATCTAAATTATTAAAATAAAAAATTTAGTTAAATTTATATTATAATAAAAAGTATAGTCAAATATTAACAATTAATAAAAATAACTTACCCATTTAAATAATATTTTATATTTAAATAAAAATTTTAATTAAACTAAATTATTGTAAAAAATATAATTAAATATTGATAATCAATAAAATAACTTACTTGCCTAAATAATATTTTATATTTTTAATAAAAATTTAGTTAAGTTTAAATTTTAGTAAAATATATAATTAAATATTAATGATCAATAAAAATAACTTATTATCTATTATATTATTAATTATTAAATAATTTTTTAAAAAAAAATTTTGTTAAGTTTAAATTATAATAAAATACTAATAATCAATAAAAATAATTTACTATCTATTATATTTTAATTATTAATAAAATTTAGTTGAATTTAAATTATAATAAAAATTATAATTAAATATTAACGTTAATAATTAATAAAAATAACTTACAATCTAAATTATTAAAATAAAAATTTAGTTAAATTTAAATTATCCCTTAAACTGTAAAGGTTACAGGCAAATTTGTCTGCTTATTTACTATAAATTTCCTTCTTATTACTTTTATGAAAAATTAAAATTTTTAAAAAATTTTTTTTTTAAATTAATTTATAAATATATATAATATTATAGTAAATTATATTTTTTAATTATATAATAAATAATTTAAGGTTACTTATAAGCTAAAAATTTGTAATTTTTAAAAAAATTATAAAT
>CAJVPQ010001484.1:0-17914 GCA_910591825.1 Funneliformis caledonium
TTTAATAATTACTATAATAAAGTTATTAATTAATTTAAAGTTAATAAGAAATTTCTTAGATTCCTATTGGCAAAATTTCTCTAATTGTTATTGCTTTATTACCAACAAAAGGTAATACTACTACTCAAGAAATTTTTATAATTTTAAAAAAAATTGTAGAGATGTCAATTCAAGCAAATATTAATTTAGTAAGTATAGGTGCAGATAGCGCAATTATAGAATATAATACACAGATATTACTTATGCAAGATAACGAAACACATGAGTTTCTTACATACGATAATACAATTCATGACGTGCATTTTCGAGCATCTATTTATTCTGAAAAGCCAATAATTTGTATTCAAGATCTTAAGCATGCTAAAAAAAATAGAAGAAATGCAATTCATAGTGGAGCTCGTCTTTTAGTCTTGGGAAGTGATACTGTACGATATGATCAAATTTATCAACTTGTTCAGGAAGAAAATTCTATACTCTATATTCGAGATGTTATAAATATTGATAAACAAGATGACAGAGCTGCATATAGAGTTTTTTCTTTAAATTTTTTGGCTTAATGTCAAATTAATGGGTGTTTAGATCCTGAAAAAACAGCTTTATTCGTCTATCTTTTCATTTTTGATAAGTGATTTTTAAATAACTTTTTTGAATTTAATATATTAGCACTAGAATTAAAATCCAAAATTTTTTATAATATAGGTGAGTTATTCGATTCTTATTTTAACAGAAATATTTCTCATAAAACTAAAATTATAATGGCAATGCATACATATTTTTTCCTATATGCATGGAAAAATTATATTAATAAATGTACTATATCACATTTAGCAAGATGGTATAATATAAATAAAAGCTGTATTTCAACACAAAGTTTTAATATATTTTGTAGCTTAGCAGAGTCTCTAGTTTTGCTTGTTTTGGCTCATAGAGATTATTATCCAAATTATCTATTTTTTCCTTAGGAGCATGGTACAGAAGCACTTGAACATTTATTTGGAATTGCTAGGCAATTGATGCCAGATTTTTCTTATTATGAATTATATAAAATATTAAACAGAGTACAACACAGGAATAATATTTTACGTAGTGAAAATATTTCAGATATTCAAGAAAAAAATCTGCATCAGGTAAATTGTGTTTAATATATTTTTTCTTCTAAATATTTAAATATTTAAATATTTATATAATTTATTTGATTATAGGTTATATTTTTGATTTTGATCTATGCATTTCAGATATGGATATTGATAGATTGCGAACTTGGCCATCAGATAATGAAATAGATGATGTTATAAGAATTGCTCATGAAAATGTAAATGCATTTACAAAACTTCTTCATATGCGTAAATAATTAAAAGATAGCTGTAATACAGTGATCATACCTGAAATTGATGATAATAATCAATTAGAGAATGAAAAAATGACTCAAATTCTGACTATCGATCAAGCTGCAGATGAGCTAAATAGAATTTCACAGCTAGACGATAATTTAGATAATTATTTTCACAATATTTCAGACGATTTGAATAGTAAATTAGATAATGAATGTGATGAGCCAAATTCATTAGAAATTAATACTGCTGAAGCTGAAAGTTTTATAAAGAAAACAGAAATTAATTATATAATTAAAAATCCAGAATCAAATATTTCACAAGAACAAGAATTAGAAGAAGATAATGAAGAGAAACTATTTAGAAATGATAGAAGTTGTGATATTTCTTTAATATTAGAATTACGAAAATCTCATGAAGCATTTTTTCGTTCTGACCGTTCTTGTGGAATTCGAACTCAAATAATTATTCAAGAATCTCAGGATAGGATTGATCGAAATTTAGCTAATCATTTGGTAAATCAATTGAGTGATAATCCGCAAAGTCATCAAATTGTTAGAAAAAGAACACAATGTTAGAAAGGACGCAATCAGTTACAATCATTAGTTAATTCTAGTCAAACAAATGGTAAATATATAATTTAATCTATTTTTTTTACTTTAAATTTTATATACTTATAAATATATTCTTTTAAATATATTCTTTTTAGTTACTGATATAGGCTGTGCAAATGTTTCTAAAGCTAATTCATTAGAAAAGAATGGTTACTTACTTGTATGAACTGACAGAATTTTATGTATAGCAAAAATTCTTGCAATGTATCAATTAATAGGTGGAAAACACAGTTTTATTTCAGAAAGTATTGATGATCTTGATTTATTATCTTATATATCAGCTTCATTGTTCATTAACATATACAGGGAAACATTATTTTCAAATGAATGTAAAGCAGGAGGTAAACTGTATACACATTTAAAACCAAAAGAAGTAGTATATTATTTTAGTGTTAGCGTTTTCTTTATATTTTACTCAAATTTTCTTCTTACACTTGATCAAAATTCATCAGATATTTACTCATTTTTTATGGTAGATGAAACACGTTCATATTTAGTTTCTATTTTTAATAACAAAGATACAAATCAGAATAATATAAATGATTATTGAATAAAAAATATAAAATTTTTGAAATATTATACTTTTAATATTAGGAAAAAGGTCTCGGCTAATAGAAAGGGTAAAAAACACAGGACAAAAAAAAAGTCCCAATTAATGACTAGGTAAAGTTGATAGGTGACAAGCTGAGTAAAAAGATTATAAAATTTGTCCAATTTTGCTGAAAATATCAAATATAAGTTTCTGGGGTCCTAGTTCAGCATTCCTGGCTTCAATCTCAGCAAACTTCTTTCTAAGTTCAGCATTTTCAACCTCAAGCATGGCAATGCATATTTTCAATAAATCGGTCTCATATACTTCAGATTGCATGCTAGCGTAATGTAGTATTAGTATGTTAATATTCAAAAGTAAAAAATCATATGTTTTCTAAGACCGTGCGATCCTGCAAATTTGCCAAGAAAGGTTTTATTATCTGATGCATATCTTACACGAAAAAAAGCAAAGAAAATGTAATTATAGTAGATGTCACTTGGATAGTTTATTAATATAAAAAACATGTTACAAGTATTAATATTTTTTATTCAGAATTTATGGTCATACTATCTTCTTTCTATCTATCTGATTTAGGTGTAGACCATGAGAGAGTAAGGACATATTGACTATTAAAATATTATGCAAAATTAATAAAGTTTCTATAAATTTTGCTACAATAGTTAGTTCTGACTTTTGCACAAGAACCTTTGACTCATGTAAATGATAATATCTATTTACATTAGCTCCATCTCTTATAAGAACAGTTAGTCATAACGTAGATCTAGCAACTTGCAATCCAATTATTCCAAATTCATCCTTTTCAGGCCTTTGACCTTTATAAATCCAATACATCTCATTGTTAGTCTCGCGTCATATTTTTACTGTATCGTCTTTTATCTTTTGTTTCATACAAAATAGATGTGAGCACTCTATATATATAAATTCGTATTTTTCCCTCTATTCATTATTACAAATATGATATCAGGGTGTCTTCTCGAACATTTTCTTCTATCTGCACTAGCGATGCTCTGACGCTATATCTAAAAAAATAGCGTAAATAAATTTATAATAGTTTGTCTTATAAAATATTATTTTACTTACATGCTAATATAGGTGAATTTTTTATGTGAAAGATTTTTCAAACTAGCTTGAATTGCTGGAACTATCAAATTTGTTAGATAAGTTCCTTTATTTAATACTTCAGCTTCTTCAGGACTAAATGCTGAATTATTCCAAGAATTATTCCTAATGAAATTAATGCTTCTAAGATAAATATACATATAATTGCAATCCAACAATAGTAAAATAACTTACAGCATTTTCAAGATTCCATCAGTGATCTCAGCAAGTTTCTCATTTGATTCCTTCTACCTTCCATCATGTAAAAGTGCTCGGGGTAATTTATTAGTGTTATGACTAGCGAAATCTTATACAAATTCATTACATTTCTTTCATATAAATTCCAGAAGAGTAGTAGGCACCATGTTTCATGCCGGTTTCTAATAACAGATTAGGATTAGAATTACATTTCTTATTTATTAATTTAATGAATACCTACCATAAAATTTTCACGTAATTGTTTTGGTAACTTCTTTATTATATCTAATTCATCTGCAATAACTTGATTACCCAATGGAACCTTTTATGTTAATTTGTCTGTAAATACCCAATTTATGGCTGAGAACAAATGTTGATAAAGAGTTGATGTGTTTTTTTTAAGTTTAGATTTCAACTTATTTATATTGCTTCTGATTTAAGCTGAACTAAGAAGTTCTTCTTCATTTACTTTTACAACTCCAATGGCTTGCAAACTAAAAATAACTTTATATGAAATGTTAAACTAACGCAGACATAAAGTAATTAGTTTATACCTATACAAATAATATTATTTTTAGAGGCGCATGCGCTGTCAGATTGTAAACAAGATTTCATTTTATGAGGTTAGCTACTCTATCACGCAAACAAAAATCTTGTGTAATGCTAAAATATCAACACAAAATTAAGTATGTATATATAGCTTAAAGAACCCTCTTGCTGTCAAGGAAAATCCTGTTGGTAGGCTATAGGGAACTTAAACTATTATGTCCTCTTCCTTAGTGACATTGCTATCTGCGTCTTTTTCATCCAAAATTAATATTTTATAGAAAGCTGTCGTCAACTTACTTCTGAAAGAATTTTTAGGAGAGTTGAATGACGTGAATAACTTTGAATATTTTGACTATTTGCGAGAGTTACTGCCTGAGATATAATACTCCTCAGCTCATCCTTTAATACTCATAGATCGTCTTCAATCCCTTGATAGATGACGAAAGCGCCAGTAATATGCTCCTCTTCTGCATTTACTAAGAAATTATAAATTTTAGTAGATAAATGAGTATTTATGCTAGAAAAAATAAAAAGCGACAAATAATTTTATTTCTATATACTTACCCTTTTAAATCTCCATTCATAACCTCTCTAACTTGCATTTATGTTAGAGGGAGAAATAGGAGAAATATGCAAGGCACTTTACGCCAAAATTTTATGTTCGTTAGTAAAAAATATGCGAAATGTGCATTGAAAATCTCAATATTTACAAAGGACGTTGGGATAATGCATATACGAACTTTTTTTTCGCCTGACCACTTAATACTAAGACCTGACAACGTTATATAAATATGTTCAGTTCAGAATATAATAGAAATAGCCTGTAACTTTGGAATAAATATACATATTAATAAATGTTATTTCGTTAAATCTTATTCTGCTAAATGTTGTAAGGAAAAAATTTGAAATATTTTGGGGATCGATTTATGTGTGAAATTATTTTATCGCACAAGTATAGTTTCACAGATGATTTGCGAAGTATTACCTATTACATCATATGCACCTTAACGAGGATCAAAAACGTGTTAATTTATGTCGCATACGCCAACATGCATTGTAACTAGACAATATATTATTTTATTAAGATAATATTTAGGATCTGGGTTAAGGATTGATTTGAAAAATTCAGCGCATAAACTCACAATTATCATCCAAATCTGAGAAATTCACGGTAACATTCTTTCCGTGAATATAGTATAGGAATTCTAACGGCAGTGAATCACATATTCTTTGTATTTCTGTCGATTTATCTCTATATTTCTCGTAATCTGAAATTCTGATGATGTTTTCAAAGTTATATTTTTTATTAATATGATAATATTTGGGATTCTGTAACCATTTTAACATGTCAAACCAGCTTGTACTTCTAACAACTATATAACCTTGCTGATATAATACTCTAAAAGTAGCTATGTATGCTACAGTACATAATCGTTTATATAACTGATTTTTCTTTGCTTCTACCCAAGTATCAGCAAAATAAATATTATGCTTATTTTTTACATAAAATCGGTCACTCACATAATTAGATTCTATTAGTTTTTCATTAATAAAATGATATGTTTTACCACGAGGAACAATATCTAAAAACTTCTTATCGTCAGGAGTATCATCATTCCTCACCGCCTCCCAAACCTGTTTTGCCAAAGATTCAGGTCTTTTTTTGTAATTCTTGTAAGTTCGCCAGATAACTACTGCATAGAAATTCTCAAACTGATAGTTGTATTGTCTCGCAATCAAGAATCCCCAAGATCGTTTCATTGATCTTCCTGAATTTCTCGAAAAATACTTTATTAAAATAGTTATCTCTTAAATGGTAAAAAAAATATAAAGATATTTGAGGAACAATAGAAGTTCACCTGTAAGCAAGACTACTATATAATCGATTCAGCAGATTTGTCCGCAAACTATTTAAGGGATAGATTAGAGAATCTAATCCAGACTAGGTAGATCATGCATAGCACCTTTGGCCAATTTTACTAGGCAATCATCCATACAGATTATGTAACGCAAAAAATAAATTATATTAGTTAAACTAGTTAAACAATCGTGACTTTTGTCCTATCTCTTAATCTTAATACGGGTTGATTAAGATGGGTTATAGATGGTAATAAGTTATTTTGTTTTGCATATAGAGACGAAATAAATATTTCGCTCGTTTATTCAGGAAATAGAGAATCAGGTGTAATTTTTTCAGGATATAATACCCCCTCTGGTTAGAAATTTTTTTACGCAATATTTCTGACTTTGAGCTTGCAAGAAGATGGGCTGGTCCCTTTAGGACTGCTTCTATATGTTTATTAGCCTTGAAGCATTCGTTATCCCAATGATGTTTTATCAAATCTTCAGGTTTAATCTCATACCCCTATTTCTGCCATCTACTGAAATATGTCTTTTTTGATTTTTCATCAGTGATCTTTACTAATTTCCAACAATTGAAGCAAATAGCTATTTTGTAATTGTGAATATTAGTTCTGTGATAACCAATGGCAACTTCTCTCCCTTCATAGTTATCATAGTATGTCTTGATTACTCCTTGTCCAGATGATCCGAAAAGGCAGAATACATGATAATAGCTTTTATAGTCTTCAGTAATCAATGCTTGCAAAGCGTCTTTTACACGAATAGCCCATTGCTGAGGAGTTTCATATAGACTAATAATAGATAAATTATCATATCTTTTTTCCACCTCAATCATCTTTTCGAATTGACCAGAATAAGGAAAACCACAACGGTTTCAATATCGTATTCAGGACGAAGATTGACGGGTTTAGGCACAAATTGATTATAAACCTTGTCTAAAATAATATCAATGCATTTATTGGACCTAGGTTTATTAACAATATTTCCTGACATAATTATCAATTTATAGCGTTTTTAGCAAATTCTAGCAATTCTTTAACAACTTATACTAGATGATATTATGATTCAAATTTATAGCGATTTTGAATAATAATTCGTATATGTAAAACATTACTAATTCTCAATGCGATTAAAATTATCCTTGAATGTTGCTTGCACAATTGCTAAAGAACGCAATGGATTTTGTCTTTCTGATAAGTATATTAATAGCATGACTCCTTTAAAATGGTGTTGTTCCAAAGGTCATGAGTGGAATGCAACACGTTATAGTATAAAAAATCGAAATTCATGGTGTCCCACTTGTGCAGACCATCATCATCCATTTCGTCTTGAAATTGCTAAGAGGATTGCCAAAGAAAGAGGCGGACTATACCTTTCCAATCAATGTAAACCTACCAAAGAAATATTACAGTGGAATGCTCTAATGGGCATGAGTGGTCAACAACTTATAATAATGTTATACATGGAAAATGTCTTTCTGAAAAATATATCAATAGTAATTTGCCATTATTATGGCGTTGTGATAAAGGTCATGAATGGAATGCCTGTCTCCATAGCGTAAAAAATCATAATACTTGGTGTCCATATTGTGCAGGTCGTAGTGTATCTAAACATACTCTTGAAATGCTAGAAAAATTGCACATAGTAGAAGTGGGAAATGTCTTTCTGAAAAATATATTAATATCATGACAGCTTTATTGTGGCGTTGTTCTAAAGGGCATGAATGGAATGCAACACTTAATAGCATTAAGAATGCAAATTCATGGTGTCCTCATTGTTCTGGACGATATGCTTGTGATATTGATCAAGCCAAGCAAATTGCATTTAGCCGAAATGGGGAGTGTCTATCTACCTCATATTTTAATAACTATTCATATCTATTATGGAAATGTGCTAAAGGACATATATGGCATGCGACACTTAGTGCGATTAAAGATCGAAGTACCTGGTGTCCATTCTGCCCTAAATATAAAAGAGAAAAATTATGTCGTGAAATTTTAACAGAATATCTTTGCTCTCCTTCACTAACCCGCAGGCCTGAATTCTTAAAAACACAAGAACATTTGAATGGACTAGAGCTTGATATATTTTATCCACAGTATGACTTTGCAATCGAAGTACAAGGTATACAACATGAAAAATATCATGAATTCTTTCATAAAGGCGATCCTAATAATTTTATCAAACAGCAAGCACGGGATCAACTCAAGAAAGAATTATGCGAAGAGAATCAGATTGCCCTAAGGTATGTTTGGTATTACGAAGACTCATACACTGTTATTCCGGAGCATCTTCGAGAATTGGGTCTCATTGAATAAACTCGAAACTTTAAATGCTCTATGATCAGGATTGGAAAATTCGATTCATACTGTCCCTTTTTCGGGGAGCTATTTTCTCTAGGAAGTATGATCATCGCACATGCTTTATTTTTTCGTAACAAAAAGATATTAAGTGTTGTAAATACACAATATACTATTTCTCTTGTTTTATTTATTATTGCAATTGCAAGTTAAGCCTGACTTGGGCGAATATTATTAGATCTGTTTTACTTAATGATTATTTCATACATATATTTTCTGTAATATTTCCTAAATTTGCTAATCTCTACTGACGCCCTTCTTTCCTGTTTTCTGTTCAGTCAGGCCAACAACAGGTATTCCATTTTTGGGCGCCTTAGGTGTAATGACCGGGCGACGAGAAAAACTTTTTCGGGGAGGGGATCCAGGGGATCCAGATTCATTGTGACTATTGATATTTGAATAGAAGGAATCAATACGGCACTGAATAGAACAATAGAACATGGAAAATGAAAAAAGGTAAGTATGTGGAAGTTGGAAACAATTTGACCATAAAGAAAAAAGTGTTTACTTTAAAAAAGTATGTCTCGGATATTAACCTTCTTACAAGGTTAAATTCAGAAAGATCTTGGGCGAGTTTAATTTCAGAAAGCACAAAGAAACGGTAGATGCCGTCATACACTAAATCCATCATACATAAATGAAGGAACCCCCCTGTTTTACAAGAAAGTAATTAAAAAATGTAAGTGTCCAAAAAGTGAGAACAAATAAACAACATACCACAAATGTGAGCACCGAATGCTTGTCCTGATTTGTTTTCACGCAATGACATCATTTTATTAATGCCTCCTTGACAGAGAATTGCAATCTTGTAGATATCATATCCACCAATGTCACTGTTTCTTGAAATAGAAAAATGTTTCGCCTCAACGAAACAAGATTCTTCTCTCTCGCCCTTTTCCAGAATTCTACAAATTACCATATCAGGTTTTTTTCCTTGAGGTCGTCCGTATGTCATGCGGTGTTCCTTGGATGATGGGCTTTGGCCATTTGCCCTTGTCAAGGAAATTAAAATACCACATTATTGTTAGAAAACGGTTAATATAATTAAAATTTCAAAAGAACATATATGTTTGCTGTTTGCCTATCATATTACATTATATCTTGAGTCACGAAACGTTTCTTTGAACGTATCATGGACATATTCGTGCATTATTGTATCTTCGTTCTTTTCTTTGTTAGAAACTGAGAAGTGCATCCTCTCAAAGCTTGAAGAAAAGTCATTATAGGAAACGGCAAGAAAATGGACAAGGATTGAAAAATAAAAAAATCCTTACAATGAACGTGCCACAATCTGCGTGGTTTCAAAAATGCGCCTTTCCTCATCCGAATATATTACATGATCACGGTATCTTCCCCAGGTTTCGTAGAACTTATAACGTAGTTCATCGATGTCATTTATGACCTATTTTGATTGTGATAAATGCTATAATTATGAGATTATTGTAAACAGACACTCAGCATCATTACCTTCTCGTAATTATCCATGATATCTCGGAAGAAATTTGGTGGGTTTGGTTGGTCCGCCTGACGAACTGAAGAACGCCAACTATGTTCGTTTATGGAGATGTAAGATGGGACTTTCATTCTTGCTAAGTCAATATACATGATGGAATGAAATGATCTGTAATATAAAGGTTTCATTAGGTCTTGATTTTAATCATTGATATGCGATTAAACTATACTTACAGGATTTCTTCGCAATTTGCTGAAAAACGTAAATTTTCTCCACGTTCTAATTTGTCAATATTGGTTAATTGAAACTGACGGAAAGCGGTTGAAACGTTACACCCTTTAATGATCCACTAAAACAGGTAAAATGGATGCAATGGCTAGTACATAAACCTTTTTCCAAATAGAAGCAAATTCAGTGAAATGAACTTACATCCTTTTTTGAAATATGATTGCGGATTTCTTGTCGTATACTTATATACGCGTCATGCAATATGTTATTGTCAAATATGATATTCTCATCCTGCATATCGACTAAGTTAACCGCCAATCCAATTCTATTTGCAATATGTAGAAGATCAGCGAAAGAAACAAACCTTATCCTTCGAAATTTCTTCGTCATCATTATCTAGCTCAGAATCTGGTTTTTTCTGAATGGGTATATCAAATAAAAACACGAATTTTGTAAATACAAGAGAAATCCAATCATTTATTAAAAGAAAAGGTGAGTTACCTTTTTTGTGGATATCAATGCGTCCACATCTGTGACAGAAGAGGAGGCTTTTCTCTTTGATTGTAATTCCCCTTTCAATATCTGACAGCGTCTTTCTCCAACCATGTTTGAATGCAATGTTTCTTCTTCAGATTTGCCAGCAACGTATTTAAGCTGACAGAGACACGTCAATTTACATAGTTTATACAAAAACATGCGCGAAAGTAAAGAACTTACATCCGAAATTGCCATTCTCAATCGGGTTTCTGTTGCAACAGATAACAGGCGATGTTCAAGACCCGAGATTCTGTGCTCACTCCAGAAGTCTTGTACTATGGTTGAGTATTTGTCACCCTTAGAAGAATAACTCGGTTATTAGCGACAAATTTTTTTATTTACTGGAAAATTAAGATTTAACAAATGCTTGGGTGCAATTGCAGACTGGACAGGCACAGGGGCTATCCATTGGTTTTTGGCTCAGGGACCACCAATGTAGTCCAGCAATAGACAGTGGCATCCTACCAAGAGCTGAACGCGGGGGATCTGCTCATGGCCTGCAACGGCACTGTTGATCGAACTGGGAACAAGCAACAGGGGCTATACACTTAGTCTGGCTCAGGGATCCAACCAAATGTGTCCAGCAATAGACAGTGGCATCCTACCAAGGCCTCATCGTTGGAAATGAGGATCAAGGCCCGTCATACAGATTCCAAGCTTACGTATTGCCATAATAAACATAATAAAAAATTTTCACCTTAAAACTAGATAGTAATTCTTCAACTTTTAGTCTCGCCGATTCTTCATATACACTAGAAGCGATGTTCCTAAGAAGCGTCTTCCATGCGCTATGCTCGAGTTGCGTATTTGAGAAATCAGTAAATTGTGATCTCCACCGTAAAAAACCGATAAGTGTCCATTCTGACGACTTGAATTCCTTGCCCTTGGTAATGGTGATTTACTTTCTGTAGAAGACAAAAATTTCCATAAGGGTTTTTACAAGTCACGATTGTCACGTGGATTTTTCTTTTTCGAACTAAGCCACCGTTATTTTTATGCTAAAATATAACTTCCGAAGAAGCTAATACGAAAGCAAATGTATTATTCATTTGTAAAATACACATTTAAAAAATTCGAAATAAAATCTTTATTATATTTTTGTAAAGTAATACGTGAGAAAGGGCCGGCCGGCTAAGTAAAAAATGAAACTAATAAAAGATATCTCGTTTAAAGGGAGGAATAAAGCACGAAATGAAATAATATCATGCTCTCCGCCGGCCCCTGGACCGTAAAAGGCGGTTCCTTCTCACTACCCCATATTATTTTCGTTATTATTATTTGCGCTACTCGCATTATTATTATCTAAACTAGCAATTTCTTTACTTTCTACCCATCTCATAATTGACATCACTGTGGTATATTTTGGTTCCCCTTTACCATAATAAAAACTTTCTACAGTACTCTTTCCAATCTTTTCCCCGGTAAGATGTCGAATTTCACATCTCACAGTTTCAAACGCATAGTCATTAGTCTTCCCCACTTCCTTTTCTGAGTCAAAAACTCTCTTAAAACGGTTCCTATTTTCCACAAGAGATGAATTGGATGAACCGGATGAATTACTGGATGAAGAATTAGCGCTTCCACGTGATCGATTTGAAGCTTCGAATTGGTTCTCACTCAACTGATCAAATTTGATCTGAAGTCTTTGGGCAATTGCATAACGTTGGATCATTTCATTTTAGAGAGCTTCAATAGAGGCTCTGACCAAATTGAATTCAGATAAAATGTTGCCAAAATCATTACGGCAGTCTTCTTCAATATCATTAATAAAATTTTCTGCACCTTAAAAAAGTAGCCAGCATCACGAGAATTGATTTTAGTGATTTCTCTAGTAAGTTTCTTATTAAGTTCATTGTTGTTTCTCACAAGCTCTGCAGTGAAAGTAGAATTAACTTCAGAAAGGCATGCGGAAAGTTCGTTGGCGATTCTAGTGTTAACTTCTGCGCTAAGTTTTTTGTAGACATCATTAAGGATTCTTTCGATTTCTGCAGTAATACTTCCATCACGTGAGAAAAGATCATCCACGATTTTAGTGTTAATTTCATTCTTAATTTTAGTGATTTCTGCAGTAATAGACGTATTGATTTTGATATCATAAGCAGAGAGTTCATCAGAGATTTTTTGTTTGAGAATCATCCACATGTTAACGATCCTATGAATATGGTCAAAATAACGAGCAAAAAAAACAGCGGGTAGAGCCAAGAATGACATGCTTTCTGAAGAGTTGAATGATATTAAACTAGACATGTTTAAATAAAGTGATGATGCGTAGTAAATTTATTAAGAGTTTATTGGTAGATCAAAGTTTACAATGTTTGATCTGACAAGTTATTTAGATAAACGAGTTTTTTTTGCATAAATGCGCTAGGGAAAAAAGGTTTATTTATACTGTATCCCTACTACGTGTGAAAAGAGAATTTAATCTGATTTAAATAGATCAAATAAAAAATTACGTTGCTTCATTATATGTATTTATCATTATTACATTTTTTCATAATTATATTTTTTCCACTTAAAGCAATAAAATGACAGCCTGAATCCTGTCTAATAATAACAAATGTCTCTTCCCTGAATTGTAATAATAGTGCTTAAAAGAAAATCTGAAGAATTACAGTTTTATGATAACTTAATGTAACACTAATGGAGCAATGCTATGTCTCAAAATTTTTCATTTATTTCTAAGATCTCTTGCAAAACAGAAGATCGCATGTGATACATCTTTGTTTGAGTTCACAACCCCCTATTTCAATTGTAATCATTGTAATCATTATAATCCCAAAAAAATCAGAATATTTGTTCATCATAGATCGAAATCTGTAGATGACGAATCACACATATTATCACTAATTTCTATTCAAAAACAGATTAACGTATTATTAGCCATATACGTAATTTGAATGCGCTAACACAAGTAGGATAATAAAAATTTACCGTTTATTTACACAAGGGTAAATCTGTAAATCATAGATTCTAATCACTCTATTTTCATTTGAATTTCTTTTTAACGGCACCCTGACTTATGATCTGCAAAATGTAAATCAGAGATGTGTATTTTTATTAGTAATTCAGAACTGCGTAATGAGTGAGATAGAACATACCAGAACTTCTTTCAGCTTGACGCGAGAGAAAGTTCATCAGTATAGCAACACAAAAATATTGCTCTTGGCTGGGTTTATTAATAGATCCGTTTAAAAATAACGACTGCGATTATACACAATCACATGGCCATATCTGTGAAATCAGCATATTACTGCGTATAGTATATTCTGTATATATAATTCACATGAACTAATGATGTCTTACTGCGCATGAAAAAATAAGATATTGTACTGCACATTTCAGATAATCTAAAAATGCATAACGAAAGTGACGTGAAATACTTTTATTGGTCAGATTTGCGTGATGCATTAAAAATAGACGATTTTACATGAGGGCGTGACTCAAGGGTTTCATAGTCAATTTCTATGAATTTATTGTTTTATTCACATAAAATATGTCACATATCTTTCAAATCCCTGACATTCAACAACTTATTGACCATAATAATGATAAGTTGCTAAAAGAATTTAAGCAGTTGTTAACCACTTCGAATACTACGCCACGTGCTTAAAATGTTGGTCCACACCCAGCCAATACAAATAACAACTGGAGAAATAATAATAGTAATAATAACAATAATAATTGAAACAATCAAAGTTGTTATAATTGTAGACGATTTGGACATATTGCTAGGGATTGTAGACAAAGAAATAATCTCAGAAACCAAAATAATAATGGAAATAATCGATACAATTCAAATAATAGGTCTAATACTAGAATTATTTGTCATAGTTGTTACCAAAAGGAACATATTTTCAGGAATTGCAATAACCCACCTAGGAGATCTTACCCACACTGTAATCAATTTGGACATTAGGGATATGTATACCCAACTAGGAATGTAAACAACCCTGTTGGAAATACTGGAGGAAATGTTAATACACCAACTGGTTTTAATACTGGACAATGTGCTTCATTATCACAAACGATCCCAATGTATAGCACATGTTTCACTCTACTGTCACAAACCTCCATGACCTTTCTTCTTCCGAATCTACCACTAGCAAACACCCAAAATCTGTTTGCTTTTTCGTCCCAGTCTTTAAATTATTGACAGTACTTCAAAAGGGTGAGTGTACCAATATAAATATAAACACCTCAGAATTACCAAGAGCTGTAGAAGCAGTTTATTGTAATGCTACTGTAGACAATAAACTAATATATCTAATTTTAGATTCCAGATCAGCTGGCGGTGTAATGTCTAAATCCTTTCTACAACTATTAGGGTGAAAAATTGAATCAGCTTCTACTATCACGATGATTAATATACAAGGAGGACGATCATGACCTCTGGGACGAGTCACTAATATTCCCTTATAAATAAATAGTATAGAAGTCTCTATTAATGTCGATATTACAGAATTGACTGATTATTATATAGTAGCAGGAAATGATTGGCTTACTAAATGTTGAGAACGACTTTATTGAAATTGTCAAAATTTATATTTATCTGGAATAATAAAGAATATCAAGTACCTATGACCTGTTGGGAAAAACCACAATTTGATCATTTTCAGCAACCTGTTGAAATTATCAAAAATTCCTCTGATGAAGAATATGAAAATGAGGAATTAATAGTCCAACGACACTACATGATATTGAAAGATCACAATGACTCTATTCCTTTGGCTAAAAGTAGTTCAAAACAAACTTCGGTAGATGAACAGAAATATTCCTCCAGTACTTTGAAAGTTTAAACCAAAAATTTAATGTTCAACTACCCAAAGATGTAAAATAGAAATATCATTGGTAAGAACCGGGAAATCGATGTTGGTGCCATAATAGATTAGATAAAATTGAAGATAACTGCCAACTATGTAAGAAGGAATGGGATCACTGGCAACTACTACAAAATATTCCAGATGAATCATCATATTGCGAAGTGACTTATAAATATCTTAATGGACCTCAACAACAACAAATCACTCAATTTCTACACAAAAATAGTGATGCCTTCGCTGAAGATTTATTACAATTAAAGCATACAACGATTGAAACGCATCATATACCAGTAGAAAATCTGATGCCTATACGACAGCGTGCGTACAGAGTAGCTCCCTTGGAACAAGAATTTATCAAGGATAAAGTTAGTAGGATGTTGAAATACAATCTGATACAACCTTCTGAAAGTCCTTGGGCTTCACCTGTTGTTTTTGTTCAGAAAAAAAATGGGAAACTTCGATTTTGTATCGATTATAGAAAACTTAATAGTGTTACCCAACGAGATAGACATCTTTTACCACATATTAATGAACTGTTAGATATGTTCGAAAAGGCTAAGTATTTTTCAACCTTAGATTTAACCAGTGGATATTGGCAGGTTGCTATGGACCCAAATGACCAAGCTAAAACAGCTTTTATAACTAGTCAAAAACTTTATGAATTTAAAGTAATGCCATTTGGATTAACAAATGTACCTGCAACTTTTCAACGTTTAATGAATAAGATTTTTAGAGAGGAGATCGGACAGTTCATAGTTGTGTATCTTAATGATATTATCATCTTTTCAGATACCTTTGATACACATTTATGACATTTATAGCTCATCTTTAAACGATTAAAGGATGCTGAACTCAAATGATAAATGCAAGTTTGCTAAGTTAGAATTAGCATTTCTAGGATATATTGTGAGTAGATAAGGAATCTCGCCAGACCCTCTAAAATAGATAAAATCAAGCATTTTTCAATCCCAAAGAATATCACTGAGTTGTGAGGATTCCTAGGACTAGCGTCGTATTATAGAAGATTTATTCAGGATTTTTCGACATCAGCTGCACTATTACATTTACTATTACGAAAAGATATACCTTATGTTTGAACGGAATCGCAACAAAAGGCTTTTGAGTATTTGAAAACATGCCTAATAACTGCACCAGTCCTAATTTATTCTGATTTTAAACGCAAGTTTTTATTCTTTACCGATGGTTCATATATAGGCCTTGGCGCAGTATTAACACAATTGGATGACAATAATAAGGAATATGTCATAGCTTATGCTAATCGAAGTATAAGCCATGCTGAATGAAATTATGCTCCAACTGAATTGAAATGTCTCGCCGCTGTATGGGAAATGAAACATTTTTGACCATATTTGTTACATCAACAATTTGAATTAATTGCAGCCATAAAATGGCTTTTTAATAAACCTGACCCCCCTTGTAAGTTTATGAGATGGATAATTCGTATTATGGAATTCCCATATCAAATTCGATATAAAAAAGGAAAATTACATTTAAACGCTGACGCATTGTCTTGATTTCCTCCACAATAACCCACAACAATCATAACAAAAAAATCTGAAAGTAAAAGCGTAAGTGTTAGCAGCATGACTAATAGCTCTACAACATGAAACCTGAAACTTACCACCAATTATACCAATATCTTACTCAACTTATTTACCCCGAACCTCACCCCTTCACAACTACATGCAATTCAAAAACAAGCTCAATATTATTTTGTACAAAATCAACAACTTTATAAATGTAATCATAAACATTCAACTCAACCATTACTTGTAGTTAAAGTTGATGAAGTTGAAAGTATTCTACATAATATTTACAATGAACCTTTAGGAGGACATTTAGCACGCGACGCCACTTATAACAAAATTGCCTCTCAATACTACTGGCCTAGTATGTATAAAATGATTGATAATTAAATACGAACATGTGATGTATGCCAACGATAAGGAAGACCAAAACCCAAAGAACTATTGCACCCTATACTTGTTGGATAACCCTTCGACCATATTGGAATAGATTACGTGAGACCACTTTCATATATAACAAAAGAAATAGGTATATTATTGTGGCAACTGAATATTTGACAAAATGGGTTGAAGCCAGTGTGTAAAATCTATGTGCGATTTGTGCAATTTTGCACATATATTTTTTGCTTTGCACAGATTTACTACGCTAAATGTGCTAAATTTACACATGATAAAAAAATCTGTCGCACATATATGCACAGTATTAAAAAATTTCGCACACTATATGCACAGTAGTACAATTTTGATCATAGATAATCAATTT
>CAJVPQ010001485.1:0-17911 GCA_910591825.1 Funneliformis caledonium
TTTATATTATTTTTATTATTTTATTATATTTAAGTATATTTTTATTGAAATATATATCTATATTTAGTTAATTTATAGTATAGCAAGTAGTTAGCTATAACAAATTAATTTTGTATAAATAGAATAGCTTTTTGCTTAAGTTGTAAATTAACTCTTTTGCAAGTTTCAAGTTATAAATAAAGGAATCAATTTAAATCCATATAAATTACTTTTCCCTTCAACGTTGTTTCTCATCTAGAATTATTATGATATCCTACACTAACTTGCTATTGAATTTATCATTACAAGTTCAATTAAATATATCTTAAATTTTAAGATGTAATAAATTGCTGAGTTGATTTAAGTATAACAGATACCTATAAGACTTAGAGAAAATCCTAAGATCAAAAACTCCAACATGTAGAATCAACTGCTATAGTTATTTAACTTAAACATTAAGATAAACAAAATGAATCTGATGACAATACATTATAATTTATTATATTATTTTTATATAAATTATTCTAGAATAATAATATTATAAGTTTGAATATTTAAAAGAAAAAATAAAAAATATTAATTATATAATAATCTAAACTAAATAATAATAAAAATAATTTATTTATTATTTTATATAATTAACTATAACTTTAGGTTAATTAATATACTTTAAATATAAATAATATTTTACAAAATATATCAAAATATGCAAATAAAGTAAAATTGTACTTTGCATTTTTTTCAGATATATAAAAAGCAGAAAAAAAATCAATTAAAAATTAAAATATTTAGATATAAATTTAAAATACCCTAATTTTTTTTTATCAATCTTTTTTGTTATTAAATTATTATTATTCTTAGAATTTAATAATTCTAATTCATTATTAGTATAATAAACTATTTTTTTTAATTTTGATATTAATTTAACAATTTTTTTTTATTATTCTAATTTTTCAATCCTCTTATGAAATTTAATAAATTTTTCTTTTAACTTTTAATTCTTTATATAATAATAATAAAAATATATTAATTCTAAATTATCAGAATTATCAATAACTTTAATAAAAATTATAGCTAAAATACCTATTATTAATTCTTATCTAATTTTGATAAATACTAAAATTTTCATATTATTTTTAAATTTAAATGATATTTATTTCTATAATTTGAAAAGTTATTTAGTATTAATATAATGATAATATATTACAATAAAATTTAATTTACCTTTTTAGAGGATTTTAATTAAATATATTTTTGTTTTTTTTTATTATAAAAAGTAAAAAAATCAGTTAATTATTTAATTGATTGATAAAATTCAACTTACATTTTAATTAATTTTACAATTTTATTTTTATTATAAAAAGTAAAAAAAATCAGTTTATCATTAGAAATTTAACTGATTGATTAATAAGATTTAATTTGACTCTTTATTATCAAATAATTTTGATTATTAAAGATATTTTTATGATTGATATTATATTTTATTTCTATTATAAAAAGTAAAAAATCAGACTATAATTTAAAAAGTTAATTAATTAATTAATAAAATTTAATTTACATGTTAGTTCTTCTTATTTTTCAGAAAGTTTATTTGTTAAAACATATTTTAATTTAATTAATTTTGCAGTTGATTCTATTATAAAAAAGTAAGAAAAAATAAGTTTATCATTTAAAAAGTTGACTAATTAATTAATAAAATTTTTCTTATATTTTTTATTTTTAAAATGATTTTTTTGTTAATATTTTAGTGATATTTTTGATAATTTAACTATAAAAAGATAAAGTTTAAGTTAAAAATTATTTTTTAAAAAATAAAAAAATTAAGCTTATTTATTTAAATTTTTTAAAAGTATATTGAAAATAATTTATCAATATATTAAATCTATATAAGACTTAAAGTAAATCAAAAATAATTTATCAATATAATAATATTTAAAATTATAACTAATTTCATAATGTATAAGATAAATAATGAAATTTTTGCTGAGAATTTATCAAGTTATCAAGTTATCAGTTTATCAGAAATTTAAAAATATAAACAAACACATAACATATTATAAATATACTTATTATAACATATATAATAGTATATATAAATAATATAATATGTGTATATTATATAGTATAAATAAAGTTTTATTATATAATTAAATCTATTATTATATTAATATTGATTTAGTATAATAAAAATTTTCTATTAAAATTTTATTTGAATACTTATTTAATTTGTCTTATTTGTTTAAAATATAAAATATATATGATCAAAATTATACTTGTTAAGTAAGAGAAATAGAATGGAAGAAAAAAATGTTGATTGTAATTATATGATAAATTTTTATCATAAATTAGGAATAATAATAGTTGATTAATGGTCAGTCAACAGTTAGTCAAAGACCTTTAACTAACTGATCAGTTAACTGATTGATTTTAACTGATCAGATGATTGATGATTAATAATAATATAATTGAGCAGTTTTGGCTTAATAAAAAGTTTTAATTTAACTAAATATTATAATTTAATTCTTATTTTAATGTTAACAATTCTAACATAACATTTTTTAAAACTACTTTATCATTTTTATTTAGTGATAAAGCATTATTGTGAATTTTAATTTTTTTTTTTAAAATTTTAAAATTTAATTTATATATAATTAAAATAAAATGTTGATTTTATTAATTTTTATACAAAGTATTTTTATTATTAAATTATGATTATTCAATCTCAAGTTAATCAGTTAACTAGTCAGTTAAAATTAGTTAGAATCAGTCATAGTTATGATCAATTATGATTATGACCATTAGCATTTCTATCATAAACTAATTATTTAAACTGAAATTACAAAACAAAAAGTTGTATTAGAAACAAATTTTTTAACTGATTTTTGCTAACATTTCTTTATAAATTAATCTTTCATCATTTTAAAATAATGTAAATATTTGTCAAAATTATATAAGTAGATATATCAAGTAGATCAAAATAAAGGTATATTTTATTTATATTTTTTATTTGTTAGTATATATTATTATTTTATTCATTTTCTCATTCTAAAGTTATGAAAAATAAGCAGATTACTTAAAATACAATCACAAATATTGATTTAACAGATATTACAGAAAGGTAAAATAAATATTAAATAATTTTTTATTTTTAGTTTTAGTTTATTTATATTTATTTATTATAATAAATTTATTTAATATATATAATATTTAATATGACCTTCTTTAGCAGAAATAATGCATAAATTTGAGAAGGCATTAAATTAATAAGATTTCAATATATTTCTTTGAATACTGACTTTCATTTTTCAATAACCATTTTTTCCAACTTTTGATATTAGATGTGATGAGGCATGTATGATCAAATGCCTTCTATTCTTAATACTTTTTTGATGGTTTACTTGGATACTTTCTCACCTTTATTTTATTTTGAAAAGACTGATAAACTACTTTTAAATTATGACATCTAGAATCTTTATTATTAAGAACAGCTTTTACCAACTTTTTTAATTTTTATAGTCATTATTTGGGAACAATCTCCAATCATTTATTAATAGTTTAATTATTTTTAAAACCTGGGAAACTGTTAACTGAGAACATTCAGTAATTATGCAATATTTTTTTACGTAATATAAGGTTTTTGACATACAAAATTTGCATTTCTTTGTTCTGAAATAATCTTTTTTATATAACCTATTTTTTTGTGAAAAATTATGAAAATTGTGAAAATATTTAAAAAATTTAAATCAAAATAAATAAAAAACTATCATAATTTTAATAAAAATAAATTTATTATTGATTAGAAAAGCATTGTAAATTACTATAATTAGTTTTATTACATCAATTGTATATAAAAATTAATTAATTAAAGTTTTGTGAAAAAATTATTCAATATTTATTTTACCTCCCCTATATATTATCAATTTAATCAATATCAAAGCTATTAAATAATATATTATTTATAACTTTTAAAAAAACTGAACTACATTAGTATTAAATTTATTCACTTTTAAATTAATAATTATTTATATAAATTAACATTTTTTTATTTAAAATTACATTAGCTTGTTTTAATCAATTTAAATAATTACATAAAAAGCTTGATAAAATAATTAATATCCTATGATTTGAATAATTTAAGTATACAGCCAACTCTTAATATAGTGAACTCTTGATATAACAAATTTTTTGAACAAATATAATAAAAATACTCTTGTTATAACGAATTGATCAATCAAATCTCTTAAAATCTTTACTATAGCTTTATAGCGAAGTTAAGATCTAGAACATAGAATTCATTATAATAAGAGTTGACTGTATTTAAAAAGAAATTTTATCTTAAATTTTCAACAGAATAAAAAAAATAAAATTTGGTCTTATATATTATTAAAATCTTTTACTATTAAGGTAGATCACTATAATCTTAAATCAAATAATACTATTATGATATTTATTTTAGAATATAAAAAGAAAAGAAAAGATTTGTAAAAGTTTTATAATAGATGATATAAAAAAAGGATCTTTATCAAAAAAAATTATATATTTATTTAATATATAATATATATTTATTTTATATTTAATAAATAAAATTTTATTAAAAATTAATATCTAATTCTCTATAAAAACTATAAAGTCAGAAATATATAAAAATTTTTTAAATATAAATACCATATTAAGGATGCTTAATTATAAAAGATAAGTATCATTTTAAATTAAATAGTAATATGATTACAATTTAGACTAAAATAGTGATAAATAATTAAGATTTTAAATTTCAATTATAAAATTTAATTAATTAATAAAATTTATATTATTAGATCATTAAATAAATGTAATAA
The DNA here is from genome assembly GCA_910591825.1 of Funneliformis caledonium. Taxonomy (NCBI): domain Eukaryota; kingdom Fungi; phylum Glomeromycota; class Glomeromycetes; order Glomerales; family Glomeraceae; genus Funneliformis; species Funneliformis caledonium. The sequence continues at coordinate 4,815 of CAJVPQ010001485.1, forward strand.
TCTACTATCAACTAAGATTTTTGATAAGCTTAATTACTATTATTTAAATTTTAAAAAACTTTTAAAAGATTATAATGATAATATACTTATTAATGTTAAATTTTATTATAATAATATAATATATTTATATTAACTTAATTCTTTAGATTTATTATATTTTATAAATATATATATTTAAAAGATTTAATGCTGATTTTTATTTAATCTCTGAAAAAAATAAAAAAGTATTTAAGAAGCTGAAGAAATATGATTAAATTATTATATTATAAATATAATTAATAGCAGAATTTTTTTTATATTTAAAATAGAGCTTTATATAATATTGTAAATATATATATGCAGCTTATATTTATAGCAATTATTTAAAAAATTTATTAATAATATAAAATATAAATTAATTACAAATTTTAAAAATAAACAATAAGTTTTACTAACTTTTAATAAATTATAATAGAAATATTAAAGAAACTTATCAGAAAATAATTTGCTTCTATAATTTATAAGATATAAGATAGTATTTAATATTTATTTAATATTTATTATTTAATTTTATTTATTTATAGTATTTATTTTATATTTAGAAACTTTAATTTTTAATTCTATTGACTGTTTTATTATAAATCATATAAATGATCCTTTTTTGATAAAATAAATTAAATAATTATATGTATATTAAACTTTCAGCTAAATTAAGAAAAAAATTTCAATTGCATTTTGCATTAAATATAACTATATATCAACATAATTATCATTAATATAATTGTCAAATATATTTTTAACTATATTATCAAATATAATATAATCATCAAATGTATTATTAACTATATAATTACCAAATATGTTACTAGCTATACAATTGCTAAAACTAGTTATATAATTGTCAAATATTAGTACTATAAATTCACTATTGTTATTCTTTATATAAAATGATAGACCAAAAGAATTAGACAAAATTTATAAAAAATCGATGTAATTATTATATTTATTATAAATTATTATTTTAAATAAGTTAATTAAAGTTTTTTATTATTTATTAGAATAAAGAAAATATACAACAATTATTAATTACTTTTGATAATACTCAATTTATTTACCAAGTTTAAAAAAGTCTAGACTTATTAAATATGATTTTAATAAATTTAATTTTGTAAAATTAAAATCTTTGATAAAAAATAAAAGTAAATAAAATATTGATTAAAGTGTATATATATTAAGATATTATATAAATAATTTTTAGTTAAAATCTAATATGATAAATTTATTATTCTTTAGTGATAAAAACATATTCTTTTTATAATAAAATTTTATTTAATTCAAAGTTTAATAAAATAAAATTAGCATTAGTCAAATTAAATAATAAATAACCTAATTATTATATTTAATATATTATTTAAATGATTACTTATTAATAGTTAAATATTTTATAGAAATTATTTCTGAATCAGATCAAATAAATTTTTATTATATTTATTTTGCTAAGTTATCAATTATTTCAAATGGGATTGGTAAAAAATTATCATTTTATAATTAATTTTGACAAATTATAAGATTGTATTTATAAACTTAAAGACAATTTTGTAAAAATAATTAACAGTAATGTTTACTGTTATTATCATAATCTTACAAAACAGATATATTATTTTTTAAACTGTAAAGCAAGCAAATTTATCTATAAATTTTTAAATTTCAATTTTTATACAAAAAATTTATTAAATATAATTAGGCTTAGTAAAATAAATATTATTCTTAAATGTAAGTATAAAATTATTTCTAAAATATTTTAATATCTAATAATTATAAAAAAAAAAATAAAATTTTTAGATTTATCATATTATTATATATTTAATAATAATATTTTTAAACTTTTAAAATTTATAATTATTAATATAAATTAATTTTTTAATTTTTTAATTTTTAAAAATAATTTATTATTTATTTTTATATTTCTGAGATTTATTAATAGTAAGATATATGAGTTTAAAATTTAATTTTTTTTATAATAATTTATTATTTATTTATCTTTAAAAAATCAATAGTTAATTACATTTTTTTTTTTAATTTTTACTTAGAAAACATCATAAAATTTATCATAAAAGTATTAATTTTTTAATAATATATTTTAAAATATTTAAAATAATTAAAAATGATTATAATTAATAAATAAAATTTCCTACAAATTTGTAGGCAAAACGTTGAAGAAATATTATATTTGACTATTATTACATACAGTCATCGACCAAAATTATGCGAACATTTTTAAAATCAAAAAAAATTATATACACATAATATAATAAAAATAAAATTTTAACAAAATAAATTCAAATATATCTTTATTTATTGATTTATAAAAAAATTTAATAATTAATCCTATTTCCAATTGCGGCAATTCGCCATGGCAGCTATCGATCAGTTTTTTAATATTTCGGATGAAAATTTTTTATGCATCCTTTACATACTTTTCAAGTACTTTAATACTAGATGGTGGTGGAGTTGATGTTAAAGAACCAGTTTTGCGAAGACGTTTAAGAATAATATAGACATGCATCCTAGCTATATAGCTATAGTATAACCTGACTGTCCACATTTATAACCATAAGTAATAGCACTACAAGTTTTGGAAGTAAGTACTTTCATATTTGACATAAACTTATTTAAAAGAGGAAAAGGTTTGGGGTATTTATCGTCATAAGTAAAAAATGACGTATTGTTTTAATTATGTAATCACGTAACAATTGATTTGCCTAATTTTGACAAATCAAAATGTTTGCATAATTTTGGTCGTTGACTGTATTGGATAAAATTTTTAGTTTAGTTAATTAAGTAAAAAAAGTAATTTTACAAACTACAAAATTTGTGTAATTATTTGTAAGCAAATTTGCCTGCGAATTTTTTGATTTTAATTTTTTATTTTTAAATTATTATTATTTTACTATTTTGGATTGATTAAATAATTTATTTATTTTGTTGATATCAATTATTTTATATAGGACAGACAAATTTGCCTGCAAAGATCTTTAACTTTTTTAAGTCAATAAACCTATTAAAATTTTGTCTTTCGTATAATTTTCTCACACATTATATATTTATATAGCACATAATCATGTCAAATTATCCTTTACTATTTTGAGTACCTTCACCATTTCAGATACAATCTAAAAACGAGAAATTTTCGCTACCTGCCAGCCCAAAAAGGTCTTTATTTATATTACTGAAAAATTAATTATTTGACTTTGGTTTTAACTCCCGATTTTCACATTTGCAGAAATATAATGCAGATGGTTTTAAATTGTTTTATCTTAGATGACACTCGTAGGTTTTCAGTTGTTCTTGGAGAAAAAATTATCATTAAGAATGATACCATCCCTTTTGAAAATTTTAATATTGCATTTCTCATGGACTATATCTAGGAAAAAAAAAAGGATATTATTAGTAGCTGTAATATAGATCTTTGGAAGGTTGAAATTGAAGAAACTAATGAAAACATAGAAAGACTTAAAAATACTGAAATTAACATTAGAAAAGAATTTGAAGGTGAGAGGTTGTCTACAACTAAATTGGCTAAGAACATTTTCTCAATTAGACTACCGGAAGAGCTCATTCACATCATCGTAAAATCACTAAAGTCTACTATTATTAGTAAATATCTTCTAATAGTTTACCTCTTGAAAAAGAAATACGCGTTATCTCACATTCTTTTTATTCGATTAGGAAAAAGAAAAATGGTAGAGGACGAAGATGAGGAAGAAGAAAAACTATATTTACAGAAACAAGGAATTTTTCTTTTAATGTTGATCTTAATTAAAGAATATAAAATCTAACTTGATTTATATTTTTTCAGATAAGGAAAAGCTTTGAAATTTAGTAAATAGTTTACCAAAGATCAACATACAGAATAAGGTATTCAAAATTCTAAGATTGCCAGGAGAAATGAAGATATAGATATTTATAATTGAGAGTATTATAAATATTTATGTAATTTTATACTCGAAGATGTGATATCTCATTACTGGCAATTTAGGTATTAGAAAAACATTTTTTGGAAGGTTAATGCTAATAGACTCCTTAAAAAGGATAAAACTGTTTTGTTAGATTGTGAAACTTTTACGATACGGATTAAACCATCAGGTGAAATAACTTATGTAAATGGCAAAGAACTATTCAAACAAATGACAGAACAACCAAATATCTAGTGTATAATCGACGGAAAGAGGGACCAAGTGGGTTATGATTTTTCTAATAGAAGGTTAATTATAGTGAGTTCACCAAAGAAAACAATAATTGGAGATTTTGCAAATCAGTGATACAGAGAACTATTTATGCTAACATGAAATGAATATGAGCTTGAAGACTATTGGAACTATCTATATAAAGAAAAATTGACTATAAAATCCTTAAAAGATAAGTTCGAGATATGTAGTGGGATTGCAAGGTAGATCTTTACAATGATTGGAAGTTGAAATAGATATTGAAAAAGCAATTAAAACAGTTAAATCAAAAATACTTTATCACCAAGGCCAAATCCTCGTAGGTGATGAATATACTCATAAATTAATCCATATACAGTGCCCGGCAAGAAGTCACCGGTCACGTGATTGTTGATCATTATTTGTTTATCTTTAAAACCTGTTATCTCAGCCATTTTCTTATTAATATACCTCTATTTTTTGTCACGTATTACTAAAATCTTTCTTATTTAAACATGACTTTTAAAAGAAAAGAACTTTCTATTTTTGAACGTGGTGAAGTCGTTAGTGCTTGGAAATGTGAAATAAGCGAAAGAAAGATTGGCAAAGCTTTAAACCATCCCCAAAGTACCATTCATGATGTTATTTCTGCTTATAAAATTTGTGAAGACGAAACACTTGCTCCTAGAATTGGTAGACCGCCTATAATGACTGAAAGAGATGGTCATCATTTGACGAGAATTCTTAAAGAAAATAGAAAAATGAACCTTCAGGAATTACATAAAGAATTTGTCAATTCCACTTCAACAAAAGTTAGTAAAAAAACTTTAAGCACTTACCTTCATGAACAAGGTTTCTATGGTCGAGTTGGTGTAAGAAAACCTTTCATAAGTGAAAAAAATAAGCAAAAAAGACTTGCCTGGGCTAAAGAAAGAAAAGAGTGGGTAAATGAATGGGAAAGTATCATTTGGAGTGATGAATCCAAGTTTGAAGTGTTTGGAGGAAATGGTAGAAGGTGGGTTTGGAGGCGGCCTCATAAAAAATATGATGTGGAGTGTTTAATTCCTACAGTAAAGTCGGGTTAACAAGGAGTAATGGTGTGGGGATGTTTCGCAAAACATAATCTTGGTCCATTAGTAAAATTAGAAGGGAGGGTAACAGCTGCGGTATATAAGAAAGTGTTAAAAAATAATTTAATTCCATTTTTAGAGGGTTTAGATAATCAGGATAATTATTTTTTTCAAGAGGATAACGCTCCCATACACACTGCAAATATTATTAAAAGATGGAAAGTGAAACATAAAGTGAATAGTATTCCCTGGCCTGCACATAGTCCGGATCTTAATCCGATAGAAAATTTATGGGATGAATTAGAAAGGCAGGTGCGGGCACACACTCCATTACCAAAAAACAGGGAAGATTTATGGGAAATACTTCAAGAGGAGTGGTCAAATCTTGATGTTAATAAATATCAAAATCTTGTTGATAGCATGCCTCGTCGAGTTGCTGCTGTTATAAAAAGTAAAGGTCATCCAACAAAGTATTAGTAAATAGCTGAAGTTTTTTATCGTGCAAATAAAAAAAATTTTATTAAATTTGGTGCGGCAATGATCGAGTAATTTGAATTAAAAATTTGCATTAAAATTGATCGGCGTCACGTGACCGGTGATTTGTTGCCGGGCACTGTACATACCAACATTGAAAAGATGGGTAAATTTTCGCCGTACACAACGTCAACCTGCTTCTTTGCATCAAAAAATGTAGCAGATAGATGCTTAGAACAATTACAACTGAATCATAAAAAGTATCTATTTGATTTTATCAATAATGCAAAGGATATAACACAATTGGGAGGTTTTCGTGGAACATTGTTTGAAATGGTCACACATACAATAATTCGTCAAGGGGGAGACTTTCGAGTACGTGAACTCACAGATGATGGTACAGGATCTGAAGCTATTCATAGTTTTGATTCTCTAGAAGAAAATTTTTTTGATAATGTTAAGGAGATACAAGGACGAGTAAAATATTTTCGGCCAACTTCGAAGACTTTCGAAAGCATAGATAGTTATGCTCATCCAAATAATCTATTTCAAGTTACCGTTTCTAGGAAGCATAGTATAAAGCAAGATGGATTGAGAGCGATAAAGGATATCTTAGATGAAAATTATTGCGTCAAAATATACTTTGTCTTACCGAGAGAAATATTTGAAACATTCAAAAGAAATCAGTCTTATGAAAATAAGGGGGAAGGAAAGGTATTCGACCCTTGGGTTTATAACATAAAAAAGTACGTTTTGTGCGTAAATCTTGAATATTAACATTGGGGTACTTGTCATAATAAAAATTAATAGTACAGAATTTTAATGTATTAAGATAAAATTTTTAAAGCATAAAAAAAAAGGTTAATTTTTTTAAAAATCACGAGACAAAATATTTATTCTCTCCTAAAAAATAGTCCAAGAAGCTCCTCTAAAACTTATTTATACAGATAATGATTTCTCCATCCTTAATGTTTTAACCAAAGTTCAACTGTTACAAAAAGATATCATACCTCCGATTACCTTGACATGATAAGCAAACTTTTCCTTGTCGCCCCCAAGATTTTCCCGTGTTGGATTTCTAGATTCTTGGTGATTACTTTCTTAAATAATTTATAAATTATAAAGTTCAAATTAGAGTTTCGTTCTTATTGCAGATTTGGAAATTCAGATTAGGTATTTTGATTTTTGATTTTTTTTTTCTTTTATTTTATTAAATTCATTTAATAGTTTTACTTTTTTAGATGGCTACTTTTAATTTCTTTAGGTATTTTGAACTTTTTTTTTTTTTAACCCTATTAAACTAAAATACTAATTATTAATATTTATTGGTTTTCCTTCATTTTACGCGGTTTTTTGCTATTTCCTGGTTTAATTGTATAATTGTAAATTATTTATTTATATTGTACTTTTCTAAATTCGAAAATAAGTATTAATTAGAAAATAAATAAAGTAATGTGTGTTAAGCTATTATAGACAGATTTAGTTGTATCAGTTTATTCCCTTTAATATGACGATCTGAAATTAATTTTACCTTTTATGAACGAATCCATGCTGTTACAATCCGGTTAGACCGAAGGAACCAGTTATATATTGAATCTCGAAAGAACTGGAATTAATAAGTCCGGATTGAATCCGAAGGAACCGTATATAATAATTCGAATTGAATCCGGTTCCGATTTTTTGACAATTAAATAATCCGAATATAAAAAAATAAATCCGATTCCAACTCTTTAGATTACACAGTTTATTAGAACTATGCGGAATATTTTATGTACATATTTTTTTATATTTTTAAAATATCGTTTTTTTTTTTTTTTTTTTTTTTTTATAATATAATAGTACTTATAGAATTTGAATTGATAACTTTTTTAGAAAGCTTTGAAGAAATTGCGGATCTGGAAAAAAAAAAAAAAAAAAAAAAAAAAGAGAATATTTATAAGCACGTTATTAATATAATAATTAAACCAATTAATTTAGCCATTTAAAATTAATATCGATATGATTAAATTACCGATCATTTGACAAAAACTTTTAGTTAACCGGTTATTAAGAACGAGGGATATTCTCCAATATTAATATGGTTGAATAATCAAGCCATTATCGTTGAAAGATTTGAAATATTAGAGTTGTTGCTTATAATTTATATCAGCGTTTTGCTTAACTGATGGAGTTGAAAATTTTTAATCACGAAATGAATAATACCTTTGAAGGAATTATTCTCGCCAGCTATATAACAGAGATTGAAATCGGTCTATAATCGACTAGTTAGTTGACTAATTCTAATTAATCGAAAAACTTAGTATTAGTCGACTATAAAAATTTTGGCCGATTCCAACCTCTGGTTTCCTTAGCGTCATACCCGACACATATTTTTTTTTTTAATTGAAAGGTAATATTTTTAAAGAAATAAAATTTATTATTAAATTTTGTGAAGCAAAAATATTTTTTAAACCAAAAAACAAAGACATACCTATAATTTTTTTTAAATATTTTATATTCAAAACGGTCAACAACGAAAAATTCAATTAGAAAATTGGATCATAAAATTATTATAATTAACCCGGAATTTTTTTCCAATAAAAATAATAAATAAAATAATCATAAAATAATTATAAAATAAAATACCTTGGGGTATTAAAATAGTAATACATGCTAATAAATTTATAAACCCTCCTAATAATAATTACATATAATCCTTTTTAAATTTTTGCAATCAGTACAATTCTGTTGTTTTACACCAATATTTTTTTTTTTTTTTTTTTTTTTTTGTTTTAAAAAAAAAAAATATTAACCCTCGAGTGGGGAGGGAATGAATGCACCCTTATTTTCGGGTCGGGATGTATGGGAAAGGAGCCTCCATACCCTTCATGGGCCCCGAAGTAAAAAATACCTTTGGACGATATTCTGGTCTTTCCCTCATTACGCTACCAAGGTAGAATAATAAATGAAAATCAATTTACGTTAACAAAAAGCAATAACATAATTAGGGAAAAGTAGTTAATCACCTTGAGGTCTTGAACTTCTCGACAAGTGCAGGATACCCTTGTATATCTGCGTATGACAACTCGCAGATTTTGTCCGAATTAAAACAGGCCCATTTTCGACCTACACGCGATTCTGAGAACAATATCACCGCGCTAATAGAAAATAATTTATAACAATCAGATTTATATTTGCCAATTTAAATTCACACTTATACAAAATAATTGCATTTACTTGATATCTACGAAATTTATAAAAGCGTAACCGACGTTACATTTATTTGCGAAGTCGATACGCAAATACAAAAAGTCGTATTTGCCTTTGTGCGTTTCGTCAAGTTCCGCGCGCAACATTTCTTGCGTGTATTTATTTGGAATATTTCGGACCATGAATGTGGTCCGAGCGTCAAGCCCTATTGTAATGAAAGGATTAAACGACTTTGATTATTATGAAAATTATAGAAACAATGATATCAATAGAATGTCATTAAAAAATACCTTGCTTGATTTTTTCGAGATTCAACTGATTCTTCAAAGGAATCATTCTATTCCCAGACGAATGTACTGTACTAGTTACTGGCGGTGCTGGGTAATTTTTCGAGCCATGTTTTGGAGCTTTTTTTCGGCTGGAGATTTCGTGAGTTATTATGTCCCACGAATGTGCGCTGGGATCATGGAATTCGATGGACAAAGTCGTATCCTATTATTATTAATGCAAATGAAATTTAAAATGAATTGATAATAATACAAATGAATATGTTGAAAACCAACTTGTATTTTTTGTCCATTCAAAGAAATTTTGGCTGAATTCGCGTTTCTTGAGTCATAATACTCGAGAATTATTACTCGCAAATCCTCGTATGTTTGAGATTTAAATTCTTTAATAGTCCCGTACTTGCTGAATTGGGCCTTTACTGCAGGTTCATTTGCACGTGCAGTATGGTAAATGATCAGGCTACCTTCATTTTGTCGTTCTAGCAAGCCGATTGGTGGATATAAATGCGCCAACTGTCAATATTTAAAGATCCAATTGTAAATTAAGGTGAACACGTGAAAAAAAAAAGAAATGTCAAGCATTGTATATACTCTATTAACGTTTGTTGGCTTTTGACTAAACTTGACGTTTAATCTTCCTCCGTTATGAGGAGCCTCTTTATGTCTTAATAAATTTTGTGCCTTTATCGCATCTCTAATATCGTAATAAAAGACGTATGCGATTCCATTAGAACCGCAGTATATTTCGCGAACGTCTCCATATGCCTAGAAACATTATTAGGATCGGATATATTAATAATGCATATTTTGAAATGTGATTACAATCTGACAACACTTACCTCAAACAAGTGTCTCAAATCAGGATAATATTCGGATTCAAATGGGAAGTTTGAGACACATAGCCAACGTGAAGGTTCAGTAACCCAATGTAAACCAGTCCAGATGAACGGTTTAAGTAAACTAACCGCAGTAGAAGGAGTAGCTATTTCAGGTGTTTCAGGTGAGAACATGAACAATCCATTGCTATGTTTAATGTTCTCGATTGTTTCATTGACTGTCGCTAATTGTGCAAATGACATGTCAACTTTAAGTGACGAAGCATTATTAATTTCTCCCTGCTCGCGAATATTTGATTCTACTATGGCTTTTCTGACTTTCTCCATAGCCTTTTCATTCCCTTTGTAAACGATAAACTCATCCGTAATATCTTCACAGCCAAACTTCTTAAAAGGGCATTTGATTAAAGACTTTTCAAGGCGGCAAACCGGCGCACCCACAACGAATGGCACAGAGTGTTTTGTGTTTAATATTATATCACTATCATTCGCAGTTTTCACGGAAATGAAATTGGAACTGGTATCATTAATGCAAACCTGCTTTTTGGATTTATTCAACATTTGAATATTAGAGTTTTCGCTTGAGTTATTGATGTCATCGACGGTATCAATTGAAGCCGTTCGTAACTCCTTGCCGATCATCGCTTGTTTATTTCTGGTAGGTATGTCTTTAACGAAGCCATTTGTTCTGCTTTCATTCTTTTTCAACTCGGATTCTCTGAATTCGCCTTGATAACTGGCGTCTTTATAGTTGGTATTGATAGGACTTGATACTTTAATACCACATTTGCGATTCGAAAAGTTGCCGTTAAAGTCAACTCTATGAGTACATCCTAAAGCTTCAGGATTTTTATCTTTGATAGTAATAGGTACGTTGTCGGTAATTTTTGATATCTTCTCTTCATTAGGATTTAAGAATCGAGTTTCCGGAATATCAACTATTGTAACGTTTTGTCCTAACGAAGATCCGGATTTTGACGAGGCTACAGTAGTATAGTTTGGCACATTTCCTAATATTTTACTTTTAGGCACCCATTCTTTAGCATAAGGATTAAATTCCTTCTTCCCATTTCCTTTCAGTTTAGTAGATTCTACCAAGAAATAGCGACCGGTAGCATTCTTTACCATTCCGAATGATTCCTTGAAAGTTCCAGCGTCGCCGTTAATTTGTATGGGAAGAAAAGCGGTGCTGTCAACGACATCACTAACTTCATATGGTTTGTTTGGAAAACGAACGTCATAACGAATTATGCCGTTGTAAAAGTCATCTTTATCATCGCTAGGAGGAAAACGAATGTTTTGACGAGTTGTGATATTGTTGACGTTGATACCCTTTGTATTGACCATTGGAATGTAGGAATTGTCAAAAATTCCATTGATGTGAGCGGTAATAGAGTAACCATGAAAATTTCTTGAGCCGAAAGTTTTGTATTCTTCCATCATTTAAGGTAGCTATATTATGTTGAAGAAAAGATGTACAAACACGTTAATGTAAAATAGAAGAGAAAAGGTGACTACAGTAATGCAAAGTACAATATTTCAAATGGTATCATGCAAATCATTTGTTTTACACAGAAATCAAAGTAAATAATTACTTTTTAGGAGAGTAAGTAATATTTCTGACACTTTAGTGGTGTAATATTAACTTTCTTTTCGCGAAGGAAGGTTAGAAATTCCTTCAAAACCTTTATTTGTGAAATGAACGAAGATATTAAATAAATTGCATAAGAATAAAAAGGGTTGTTTTCACTATAAGCAACGATGGTATTACCAAGTAGATAAAGTAAGAGTAGAAAGATTTTGATTTTTACGAAAGTAAAAAAAAAACGGCTTGGAACTTTCCCTTTTTTTTTTAGTGAAGTATGTAAAGGTCGTTATTTTATATCGACGGTAGAAAATGCATATACTTGTATAACGAGTAAAAGCTTAATTTGGTAAGCTTGTCAATGTGATAAACAATTTGACTATAATTTTTTTTTATACTTTTATATTGTTTAACAATAAATCAAATTCCAATATCTTGAAATATTTAAAAATATTTCGTAATTTTTTAAAGTATAATATAATAAGAGATGCTGGATGGTTATTAATCAAAAGTTTATCGAATTCGATTTTCTCGGTTCGAAATTTCCAATAAATTCTTATGTAATAATTTGGACTGACTCCTAATGATAGTATGACAAGTTACGTAAAAAATAAAAACGCCAAGATTGCATAAGTTCCCACGATTTTTTTTTTTTTAGAAAATTTTATTTTATTTTATTTTATTTTCCTTTTGTCCTTTACTGCGGGATAGATAGATATATATATATATTATAATTTACGTAATCAATAAAATTTTGTTTTTCGGAAGATTAAAAATCTTAAGTGGCCTATGCGTTACGTAAATCAAGTTTTTAGAATATTATGTAAGATCACCTGTCAAATACATAGAAAGATTTTAAAGATTTTTTTACAGCAATATTTATTTTGACAGGATAGGTTTAAACTGAATTTGGAAGCAACAAGCGCACAAAACGCAGGACGATACTTTCCTTTCTAAATCAGTAGATTGATCTTTGGGAGGACAAGCAATCTAGAATAAACTGGACAGAAGATCAACGGTGATCCTTTTCAAATTTAGTAAAATTAATCCAATCAAAAAGGTTTCGCAGTATCTTATTTACAAGTTCATGATTTGATTATTTAATGTCTTTTAACTAGTGAAGGTTATCGTTCTATACCAACTATGTCACTACCACGTGACATTTAGCCCGCATTACTACAATAAGTGTGGCGTCATGAAATTAAGTGTGACTCTCCTGTGATGAATATGATTTCACATACCGTAAAAAAGAAGGAAGGGAGTTACGCGGTGTGACAAATACTTTACTATGATCACGTGGTATTGACATTTTATGGCGAGATTTCTATAACCACAGGTATCACGTGATAACACTATCCAAGTTGTTTTGAATCGTTTCTGCGCAATATGCAAAAGAATATATGATTTATACTGGTAATTTTGTCTAATATATCTTTTCATCAATTATGTTAAAATTATTATGATTTTTTTTT
>CAJVPQ010001486.1:0-17885 GCA_910591825.1 Funneliformis caledonium
GATTATTTAAACACCCGCAAGCGAATTTACGTCTTTGACGGATTTGCTGGATGGGATCCTAAATACCGCATCAAGGTTCGTGTTGTTTCCGCTCGTGCCTACCGCTCCTTGTTTATGCGAACGAAACATGTTAATACGTCCTACCAAAGGAGAACTTGAAAATTATGGAACTCCAGATTTCACTATTTATAATGCTGGTGCTTTCCCTGCAAATTGTTACAGGTCTGGAATGACAACAAACACTTCGGTGGCAATTAATTTCCATATGAACGAAATGGTCATTTTTGAACCGAGTATGCTGGTGAAATGGAAAAGGGAATGTGAGTATCATTAGGACAGTTCCGTTTCTTTGGTTGGTTTTGAAGTTTGATTTAATTGCCCAAATCTTTTGATGCAATACAAACAAGCCTCGAACCTTAATTTGGGTGATACAAAAACAACGGACCGCACAGGCCTATTATTATTATAAATATTTTTAGTTGGTTGTTCTTTAGACTTCAAAGATATCATCTAATCATCATGCTCAACTTCCTCTGATGTAGCTTTACGGTCATGCATTATTAAAACATAATGTCTTGTCTTTGCATTCATCTGCAAACTAAGATGCCGACGGTGATATTTCTATCTTCTTTGGTACTGGCAAGACCACCACCCTCTCTGCTGATCCTAAACGTTTCTTGATTGGTGACGATGAACATTGCTTGTCAGATGATGGTACTTTAACATTGAAGGTGGATGTTATGCCAATGTATTAATTTGTCAGCAGATAAAGAACCAGAGAGATTTTCAATGTCATCCGTTTCGGTTCGGTCTTGGAAAACGTCGTGTATGAGGAACAAACGCGTTGTCAACTATGACGCGATGCACTTACAGAAAATACCCACTGTGCTTATCCAATTGAATTAATCCCAAATGCTAAAATACCTTGTATGTCATCAAGTCATCCAAAAAACATTATCTTATTGACTTGTGATGCTTCCGCCAGTTTCAAAACTTTCTTCCGCGCAAGCCATGTATCACTTAATTTTCAGATAGACTGCCAAAATTGCCAGTACAGAAGGAGGTATTACAGAACCAGAAGCTACTTTCTCGGCTTGCTTCGGTCAAACCTTTCCTGATATTACATCCATACCATTACGCAAATATGTTTGCAGAAAAGATGGAATTACATTCAGCTGATGTTTGGGTTGATTAACACCGGATGGAATGTTGATGCTTATGTTGTTGGTAAACGCATCAAGCTCAAGTATTCTTGTGCCATCATTGATGCTATTCACTCGGGTGAACTCGCTGAAACTGAATATGAAAATTGAAGTTTTTAATTTGCAAGTTCAAAAAGCATGTTCGAGAGTACCATCAGAAATTTTACATTCAGCAAAAACGTGAAATGATCTCAAGAAGGTTTTCCAAAATTATTTTTCTATTTACAATATATACAATGATTATGATTTCATTAATCAATTATCATCCATTTGTGTCGTGAAGGAATATCATTCTCATTTTTTTTTTAAAAAGAAAATTTAATTAAATCAATATTTTCAACACGCATCAGTTATTTCATATGCATAATTGTGTATATTACACGAAAGTCATTATCTATGTACTAACCCACAGATCGAAAATTGTCGTTCACGTAATTTTTTTTTTTTTTCATATGAAATTTTAATAACAGAAAATCGATTTATATTACGTTATATCTGCACTGTGAAATTCTTGGCAAAATTCATTAATATCATTTTATACAAGTTTAATAAGTCTTTGCCTAAATCCGTTAATAACCGCCCTGGATATGATAATGAAATATCTTTAACGCATATATTGAAAATTTACTGTCCCAATGCCAGTTCGGAACTAGCCTCTAATAATATCGACCTAGCTGAATTAAAAAACAAAGACGCAACTCGAAATGTTATTAATGTGAAGTTTTCACATTTTTATACGTAATTTTTTCTTAAATTATAATTAACGAAAATTTTCTGAAGTCATGTAACATAAATAAAAATATCCAGATGTAAAATATATCCAAAAAAAAAAATTATCCTAATCTAACTCAAATTTTTAAAGTTTTACGGAATTTGTAAACTATACAGTGATTAATCCTTCGGGAGCCACATTGGATAAACTTTATTACCATGAACAATTTTAAATTCAATGAATAGCCAAGCTCATGATGATACGCATAGCAAGAACTAAAATAAGAACATCAAAAAGAAAATCAGCCGCGAGTAAGGAGTTGTTGTTATCATATTTTCTAGAGATAATTTTTTTATTTTTTATTTTTATTTCTCACATTCGGTTTATTAATCTCAAAGTTTTCTTTTTACGATAGGTTGATTATAATGGGTGGGACGTACATTTTCTCTCACACAATGACGCTTCATTATAAGATGGAAAATCAAAGTAATTGAAGGCCACAAGAACATGGTTTGTTAAAATTTCAAAATCTACGTTTTACGAACGGTTGGTTACGTCATCGTAAGGTTTTCCTTAATATAAACATGCAGTTAGGCTTTATTCATTTCCTTTTTCTTTTTAGGAGCCTATCCGGATACCGTCTCCATTACCACCTCCATCGAATCTTCATCTGGAACATTTATCTAATTGGACATCATATATGTCCAAATCCAACAGTAAAATTGTCATGAGAATTAGTAAATTACCTATATGTGTATTACTGGCAACGCTCCCATATGCGTTAATTGACGATGGTAGATTTTGTAATATAATTTCACACTCCAGGAATCAGAGAGAAAGAACAAGTTGATACGAAAATGATAGATCAGACTCAAATTAAGGAAATGGAACCAAACCGTAATTAAAAATGATTTACCCTCAAAGTAAGCAACAATTGTAAATTGTATGCTTAATGTCTTGAATAGTCAAAAATCGTTTACCTTTCAGTATTATGTGAAGTTTGGAAGAAGTTATAGAGATCTTGTTTTTCGACTAAACGAACTTGCTCGCATCATATACCAAATTTTATACCAAGCTGCGCTAGAAAACTGAGCTGTTAATGCTTCTTCTTCAAGCTCATGAACAATTCGGAATAGGATCAAATTGGAAGCGAATTTTGATGTGTTACGAATGTAATGTACAAAATGGCAAATAAAAGAAGAAAAATCTTCAATTAAAAATTGGTGTTGATTATATGGATGTAATAATGAAAATTTTTTTTTTAAAAAAAAAAAATAATAATAAAATGAATTGAGTTTTAATTAAAAAGAAAGATCCCGTTGTTTTATCGAATTAGGGTTTGTCTTTTGTTGGTTGCATATGAAGGTAGTAAGTAACGTAACATGTACGACTCTATCAGGTAGTGATATTGAAAGACCGGAATAAGAGTTCACAATTGTAGAGATAAAGGTAATTTCCCACGGATTTATTAAATGTTTTTTTTTTTTATCAGACTATTTTAAATAATAAAATAAATAAATAAATAAATTTCCTTCATTTCTTTACCAAAATGGTTAGATGATAACTTTCCGCAGTTACACAATCATCATAAATACTACGAATTTATCGTCACCCTTTTTTTCACACCTAAACCTTTCAATATTGCGTCAATAAAAAAAAAATGTCCCAAAATAACGTAATTTTCAACGTAGGAGGAACAAAATTTGAAATATCAAAAGGATTATTACAAAAATATCCAAATAGTAAATTATCAACGCTTTCTCAAAAGGCTTCTTCTGAAATCTTTATTGATCATAATCCTTTGGCATTTGGTGTGATTCTCGATTATCTTCGTTCTAACAAATTGCTAGTACCAAAATATGTTGCCAAAGAAGTTGTTGAATTACAGCTAAAAGAGTTTAATATACCTTATGATCAAATAATCGAACCAGATGTTATGGACAAGGATGATAATTTACCTAGTTATGAATCCGCTATTAGTGGATTTACTGCTCCTTATAGGGATGAAAAAAATTATTCTTTAAAAGAAACGGTTATCAGTACTGGTATAAGGAGGTAATGTAATCATATAAAAATTTATCCTTTTTTGTGTAAATCTTTTTTCTTATTATTATTTTTTTTTTTTTCTTTGTTATAGGTTGGAAACGTTGATTCAAGATGTCATTCTTCCTTATTTGAAACGTCATGCTAAACGTGGACATCGACAAGTAACATTTTATTTGACTCCATGTATAGTCACACCTAAAAATATTACAACGGATCTAACGGATCCACATGAATGGATTCATCTTCAACACTCATCACAATCCCAATCAACTCGCTATCTTAATTCTTCTCATTCTGTTGAGAAAGTTGACGATGAGGACGATGATGATGATTTGCCTGATATCAAATTTTTGTTACAAAATGATATCTTGGATAAATTACAAGATTTTATTATCATAAAGTCTGGTGTTAAAAAGGTTGTTGCCAAACAAACCGAAGTTTGTTGTAGAACTGAAAATGAATTTGGTTTATTGTCATCTAAATCTTTTGAAATTATTCAAGTTGATGTGGTGATCATCTAAATGTTTTGTTCCATTTATTATGTATTACGTATTATTTTCAATTACGATTTGTGTAGCGTAATTAATTCTCAATATGCTATTTGTTAATTTCGAAATATTTCGAAGGATAGAATTATCCATTATCATTCTTTTTTTTTTTAAAAAAAAAAAAAAAATAAACTCTCAAGTTTTTATTCGAAAATAAACTCATTGAATAAATGCTGCATCATTACGTATGTTATACTCGGAATATTTTTTACCGAATATTCTTTTTTTCGTTCATGATCATCATTAACTTCGATTTCCCCTTAAATTCCTTTAAATATATCCTAAAAATACGTCACCCCCGTTTAATAAATTATGTCCTTTTAAAGAAATTGTCAAGCATCTGCTTTTTTTGTTGTTGTTGTGTAACCATCGGGGAAATTTTTGGATTTTTTTTTAAAAGTTGCTAACCCCTCTTCTTTTCTCTACTTCATTTTTTTTTTCTTCGTAACCTTTATTTTTATTTATTTATTTTTTTTTTTTATCTTTATCCTTGTCAAACAGGATTACGAAAATTAGCGAATTTAATGTTATAATGAACTTGTGATTTTTATATACGGAGTATCCATCTTTGAACAAAAACTTATTCAACGGGAATTAAATTTCAATCTGATTGAAAAATTATTTTTTTTTTTTTTAAAAAAAAAAAGACTTTGTGGCATTTAATTAGGAAAATATGGATGATTTTTATAAACCTCCATATACATCACCAGCTTCAACAATACCACCAGCACCAACACGTACACCACCTCCACCGTCAAATGCACCATTAAATCCATCAACGGCAATATTTAACGCAATATTACAAAACAATGTAGGATTAGTTAGATCGATATTAAATCAAACGCAGTTTAACCCAAATAATCTAAGGAATAAAGATGGGAAGACCCCATTAATGGTAGCAGCTTGTGAAAACTGTCCTGACGTTATAAATTACTTGGTAGGATTGCCAAATGTTAACATTGACCTACAAAATAATGACGGTGAATCGGCATTGTATCAAGCTGCTTCGTTGGGAAATGTTGAAGTTGTTAAAATCTTGATGAATGCTAATGCTAACGTTGAAAGTTGTAATAGGGAAAATATAACCCCTCTTATCATCGCGGCTTATAATGGTCATGCTGATGTTTGTCGTGAACTTATCGATCACGGTCATGCCAATGTGGATTTTCAAGATAGTTCTTATAAAACCGCTTTATTATTGGCTTCCTATGAAGGTCACGTTGAAACCGCTAAAGTGTTACTAGCTCGAGGTGCAAGTGTGCACATTTCAGATAAGGTGTGATCTCAATTTCTTTTATGTCTTTATTTGTGATCTTTATTTAATTTCTCTTTTTCTTTAAAAAAAAAAAAAAAAAGTATGGATGGACCGCGTTAATGCTCGCCGCTTTTTCTAACCGTGTAGAAATGTGTCGGTTGTTATTGGAGTATAATGCAGACAGATCCGTTACAGCAGATAATGGGAAAACAGCGTCTATACTTGCTCGTGACACTGGACATTTTGACTTGGCAAACATGATCGAGAATTACGTTCCAAGCGGGAATAAAAATAACAATAATCATAATCATAATAGTATTATTAATTATAATAACCTTAATAATAACAATCATAATAATAAACCAATTCCGCCTTCCCATCCACATCCACATCCACATCTACCTCATCGTTCAAGTGGAATACCTTCTCAAAGAGTATCAGGAAGGTTTCCTACAACGACACCACAACAACCGATTGAACAAAATGTTATGATGCAAAACGTTTATCCAGAGATTCCAATCAATAATACAAAAGGATATTTGATGCCAAAACGTATAGATTCAAGGCGTAAAAGGATTCAACGTAAGAATACAGATCTTGTTAATGCTCAATATCGTCATAATATTACGGGGAGCGATAATATAAACGATGGGAAATATAAGACAGCACCACATTTAAAAAATGACATGGCACCGAGAGAGAGTAAAACTCCTTGGGTATTATTTTCATTGGCAGTCACGGCATGTTTTTGTAATCCTTGCCTTTCCACCATTGGTAAGATGAAAGATTCCAATGTGCGTCAAGCTTGGCGTGAAAAAGTGGCTTTGGTGGTTATTATATTATTGATTTCATTTTTTATGGGATTTTTGGCATTCGGTTTGACAACCATCGCTTGTGGAACAAAGAAACAAACATTTTTTAAGGAAGATGTATTTGAAAAATATGGACCGAATCAACCGGGTCAAAAAGTGCATATTATTCATGGCAAACTCTATAATACTGGAGAATATATACTTTTTGGTAGTCATCGTCCGTTGACGCCTCCTATCGAAGATAAAGATTTAGAACCGATAATATTTCCAACGTTTGGACAAGATATCTCGGATTATTTTCCTCTAGACAATCAAGAATTAGGATGTCCTTTTGCCCCTAAAAATGGTGGACCCATTTGCGATAGAGCGATTGAAACGAAAAATCCATTATTATATTGTCATACTTCTTCCAACGGTGTCCATGACGCATTAAAGGAACTATATATGAGCATAAGCGTTTCTTATTCATGGCAAAATATAACCAAAGCTAACACCACCTTGTTTGTTTATAATAATAAGGTATATGATTTAGGATACTATCTTGATCCTTCAAATGAGGATAAGTGGCTTGGAGATGATAGCGTTACAGAATGGCTTCGAGGCCTCCTCGGTAAAGATGCAACAAGAGATATTCTTCGCACGACAAGGGGAAAGGAGATATCAAAATGTTTGCCTAATTTTAAAGTAGGAGATATTGAAGGAACAACCATCGGATGTTTTGCGAACAAATTGATTCTTATTATAATGTTAGTCGTGTTCACAGGAATTTCTTTAATCAAGTTCATTTCCGCTATAGCATTTGATTGGTTTCTATCATGGCAACTTGGTAAAATATCGAAAAAACCAAAAACCGATGATACGACATCACACATTTTATTATTAGTCACGTGTTATTCGGAAGGCGAACATTCAATGCGCACAACGCTTGATTCATTGGCCAGTTCGGATTATTCTGACAAGCACAAATTATTAATGGTAATCGCTGATGGTGACATAACCGGATCAGATAACGATAAATCAACTCCGGCAATATGCAAGGATTTAATTGAACCATTCAATTTATCTAGTTTTGAGTCTCCGATACCACAATCATATTTAGCCATAGGAGATGGCAAAAAGCAACATAACATGGCAGAAGTCATTATCGGATATTATAATTGTAAGGGACATCGTGTTCCAATGTGTTTGATTAATAAAGTTGGTACACCAGAAGAACGAAAAGGGCTTAAAGCCGGTAATCGTGGTAAACGGGATTCACAGCTTATATTAATGAAATGGCTTAGCAATGTATTTTTTAACGATCGTATGACACCATTGGATTTCGAATTATTTGAAAAGGTACGAACATTAACGGGAGTAACGCCTGATAAATACGAGATGATACTTATGGTTGATGCAGATACGCTGGTAATGAAGGATAGTGTTAGTAGGATGGTGGCAGCGATGGAACGTGATCCAACGGTTATGGGACTTTGTGGGGAAACGAAAATAGCGAATAAGAAAACGAGTTGGGTTACAATGATACAAGTATTTGAATATTATATTTCGCATCATCTTGGAAAATCCTTTGAATCAATATTTGGTGGGGTAACCTGTTTGCCAGGGTGTTTTTGTATGTATCGTATCAAAGCACCAAAATATAATGGATTTTCCGTTCCCATACTCGCAAATCCTGATATCGTAGAATTATATTCTTCAAACACCGTGGAAACGTTGCATCAAAAAAATTTATTGCTCCTTGGAGAAGATAGATACCTTACCACTTTAATGTTGAGAACATTCCCGAAACGTAAAATGATTTATGTACCAAAGGCGATATGTAAAACTATAGTACCGGATGAGTTTAAAGTATTATTGTCACAAAGAAGAAGATGGATCAACTCTACGATACATAATTTGATGGAATTAATTCTCGTACCACAACTTTGTGGTATATTCTGTTGTTCTATGCAATTTGTTATATTTTTGGAATTGGTTGGAACGGTTGTATTACCTTCTTCACTAATATTTATGATCTATTTATTCATTGTCGGTGGCCTTGGTGTTGATATTACCTTACCCTTGATTTTTATTGCTGCTACTTTCCTTTTACAAGCGTTTTTGGTCATCTTTACCACTCACAAATTTATTTATGTGATGTGGATGTTTATTTTTATTTCGGCCATGCCTGTTTGGAATTTCATCTTACCTGTCTACGCGTTCTGGCATTTCGATGATTTTTCATGGGGTGCAACTCGTAAAATTTCTGGTGAAGACAATGGTCATGAAGGAAACAAAACCGATGTATTTGAAAGAAATCAGATTCCAAGAAAGACATGGCATGAATGGAAACTCGACAATGATAATGATAATGTTGAAAATGGTTATCCTTCAAAGATTCAACAAACGACAACTTTACAAAATCGACCCCCGTCTCAGAGAGTTTTCCCGGGTGGATTTGCTCCTATTTCAACCGCTACAACGTTACCACCTCCACCACCGAAACCAACCAGTATTTATGATAATAACTTTAATAATCGTAGTAGTCATAGTGTTACGGGTACAAGACCTATGGGACCAAGGGGGCCAATTAATCTTGCTGGTTCAAGGAAATCCTAGATTATTATTTATTTTGATTTATTTTATTTTGTTTTTTTTTTTGTATGATATGTATTTTTATAATGATCTTTTTTTTTTTCCTTTCCTAATCATAATGGTTACTGTTTGTATAAAACAGATTTGCATTTTTATAAAGTTTAAATATATAATAAATTTCTTTCTCTGTAATATTTTGTAGTAATGATTAATCTTTATTTATGGATCGACCTAATCGAAAATGTATTATTTACAGATAATAAAAGCGAGTGACGCTACGCTACTAAAAAATCCATACAAATTCCTCGTGATATAGAATTCACTACAACGTTATTTTGATCTAAAGTATGACATTTCGTGGGGTTTCCTACAATGAGAAATGTCCTATATTCATTAATAATGTACATAAATGCGTTACCGAATCCACCAAGATTTACACCTTTGATAAAAAAAAAAAAAATGATTTGTTAATAGAATGATGATAGTTGAGACGGGTATGCGATGTTTTACGGATATTTACCTAATATTAAGATTATCGTAAAAAACGATTTGGTCGATTTATCATTTACTTTGTGAAGCAACGAAAAGTTATATATCAAAACGCATATCTGCATTTAAAAATTTAAGATCGCGTTCATTCGTAAAGTAAAATATATATATATGAAATCATTAAATTATCTAGCTTACCCATTGCACGAAGTATGGTATTAAAGAAGAAACCGCATTACGTATAACGTGTGGTTGAACCGGTTCACGTTTCTTGTTAACACGCACGTGATCCTCACTTATCATATAACGCGTCATATTTACAAGCCTAAAGCAGATCGTTAACGCGACGATCAAAATACTGGTTATGAATCCTACATTGACCAGGCATATAATTCCCCCTTGTGGCTTGTTGGAACACCTATTATGGAAAGAAATGATCTGTTGAGCGGTCGCGCAGCAGTTCGGAAAATTTATAGGGTGCAGCAAAATCCATACCATAGATCTTGTGGTTCATATCTATTGAGACCATAAATCGATGCAACCAAAGAACCTAAAAATAATAATTTCCGCAATCTCCAATCATGCTTTCTGGTTATATCAACACTTTTACACACTCTTAAAAAAAATAAGTATGTGAAAGATGTAACTGATAATAAATTGAATGTTAAGAATGATGGAGAAATTTTTCCCATCAAATCGCAAGCTATTCCGGGCTTAATTGAACTCGTCCCGGTAAGAATCTACAAGATTGTAAGTGAATATTAGCATTGTTTCATTTTGGTCTGGTTGGAATCGAATGTTTGCACGTACCAAATCAATGATTTGCATTATAGCAAAAAGCACATCTAATAAAAAAGGTTATATTTTAATTTAATCTGTACTGAAACGAGACCAACTTCTTAAATAGGCATACGTACTTGAAATGGCAATGTTAAAAGAAAATTTTGAATCTAAAGGTAACGGTTGATTTTTTCCAATTCTGCACTTTATACAGTGGACGCGGTAGAAAACTTCAACGCATCCTAATAAATTTAACGAAATGGCGAATATTAAAATAAGTGGGACCGGATCAAATTCGATAAACGGTAAAATTAATACACGAGAATTATTCGGCGACGCATGTCCAACGTTATATGATGTATTTAATGTGATCATTTCAGTAAAGTACTTTTGAATTTGTTTCTCTTGAGAAAAGAAATAAACTGAGATTTTTTTTTTTTTAAAAAAAAAAAAAAAATCCTATATTCTTTCGTGCGTGCCCCCCTCCCCTATAAATATAAATTGAAAACATTTTTGTTTTGCTGTATTTATTTTGACGATCAATTATTCCAATGAGGGCTGATTCGTATCTGAGAAGTAGATTATGATTGGTAGATACATTCTAATGTTAATGATCAACTTTCAAACAAGTCAAACTTCAATTTATTTTATTTGAACTTGTTCTCATGATCAAGGTGGCTTTATAATACTTATTAGGAAGCGACTTTGCATTCACTTGCATTTCCAGAAATAATTTTTGTTCATTAATTTGAAAATGAACACATTTTTTTATTCATATCGATTACAAGGAATTCTGAAGAAGATTAAGGGACCGATCCCAAACTTGATGGTCCCTTGAAAATTACCGATTTCTTTTAAAACTCCCTCAATTAATATGTAAAAAGTAATTATTGTAATTGTTAATTTTTAAATCTAATGATTTTTATTTTGTTGTGTTACATGTGGGGAGTGGTAAAATCGAATGATGACACATCATAGCATAAATATTATATCTATTAGTTTTATTAGATATAAATTAGTTGCATAATTATTGTGAACATTATTGTAGAAAGTTTTTTTTTTCTTTGGCCAATTTCTTATTAATTTCCATTCAAGACCCACAATAAAATAATTTCTTGATTTGAAATCTTAATTTCACAAGTTATCAACAATTTTAATTGATATTTAACATTACATTTTATTAATTTTGTGAGTTTCACGTTTTACACAACAAAATTCCTTTATTTATGAATTATGAGTTGCATACAACTGACTAATTTCCTAATAATAACTAAAAACTTAAAACAAACACAAGCATTTGAAAATTTAGAAAAGTTATCAATTAACGAATGAAAATCTCGAAAATCATTGGTTATAACTTAATCGAGCAAGGCCAAATTTATTTATTTATTTTATTTTTTTTTTTTTAAAAAAAAATAATAAAATACAGAGGCAAACAACTGACGTCTATTATAGTTTCTACTAAATGACAGAAATATTGTCTTGGGTCGTATTTCAGTAATGATAAATAAGAAATAAAATAAATAAAGTGAAAAAAAGAACATTAAATTTTTTTAAAGACTGACAAATTCCAAAAAAAGTTTTTTTTTTTTTTGTGCGGTCGATATTCACATATCACACAATTCGATTCCAATATGTAATCGGAAACTTTCGTTAAAAGAGCGTGAATTTTTTTTTTTTTTATCGCTTTGCTTTTAAATTAGATGTATTTAATAAAATGCATTTTACGATAAAAATATATAAAAAAAGTTCATAAAATCTTTAGACACAATCATTAGGTTTACTAATACAATTTAAAGAAAATGTTAAACTTGATGATTTATTCGAGAAATAATCAAAATTATCTATACTTTTTTAGGCGGTACAAGTAAAAATTTATTCAAATACTATCGCCGCCATCGTTTCATGATAAGAGAGAGGCATTGTCAGAATTATGAGAGAGGATCATAAATAAGAATAAAGATCCCATCATGGCACAATAGAATTAATAATTACATCCTCATAAAGTGATTCCAAATACTTTTGTCATTATTACTTTAAGCGATGTTTAAAGTATGAGGTCTTCGAGTGTGGAATGTGCACACATAACGGCGAACGGCGAACAGGGGTAATGACTCATGTAGTTAAAGTAATGGTTTTATTTTGTCGTGACTATACCTTTAAATTTTTGGATTACAAGTTTTAAAAAGAATACTTAGTATTAATTATTTATTATTCTTTTTAAATCATTGTAACGAATTATAGTGGCCCAAATTCGTTTTCGTCCAAATTTTGTGGATAAATTAAGACATATTTTTATTCGGTTTTTCTTTTTATTCAGTGCTATGATAAATCCAGTACTTTGTATTTCGTCAAACATTGTTCGCTCCTTCATTAAATGTATTAAACTTATTGAACTTACAGTTGCTAAAAAGGAAAAAAAAAAAATAGATATGATAGATTACTTTTTTTAAGAAATTAATAATCGAAATCAACTGACTGCTAATACTTGGAGATACGTTTTCGTTATTGAAATGTGCGAAAACGTCAATTCGTGATGCCATATTCAAAATGAAAAAATTATAATCCTAATTTCATGTTTTTTTTTTATACGGTTTAAGTAACTATTAAATTTGATGTGATCTACTGTACATCATAATTTTCTTTCAAGGTTATTCGGCGAATAAATATGGCGCAGTACTATTCAAAAGGATCATTTCAAGATTATCTCGGAAAACTTTTTTTTTCTTTCAAAGAAAAATATTATAATTTGATTCATGTATATTGAAATAAATTTCTACATTTGAATTCGGATTAAGGAATTTTGGATGATAGGATGATAAGAATCCTTCAGTTTATACAACGATTTTTACGATAAAAATCAAACAGAAACAACATATTGAAATTGAAATTCTATATGAACGACATATTCTTCACGATTATCATTAGCACAAATCCTTCCTCTACCTCCATTAATCTAAATTGATTAAATGGGCCAAATCGTACTGTTCCAGTTATTGGAACATCGGGTGTTCCTAAAGGTCCAGTAGATTTGTTGTCAATAAAAGTTAATTCTATAACAGAAAGTAATCCGCGACCAAACTTCAGATTGATATCAACGATGTATTTTGGACGATTATCTAGATCTGAAATTATATATTCCCGTCCACCTTTTCCGCCATTTTTTTCCCAGTTCTATTCTTTCAACATTTCTATGTTCTTTATAATAAGTTTGAATACAATCAATTACACTACCATATCTTAATATAATTTTTGTGATAATTCCAGGATCATCTTCAGTTAAATTGTAAAGAAATCTATAATTAATCTTCCAAATTATGTGAACCATCACGAAACGTATCAATTCCGTATGGACTAACCAAAAACTTTTTACATTATTAAGAGGCCAAGGTATTTCAGGAAAGAATTTGACTAATGAAAAAAACGTGTAAAAAAATTTTCATAAATTCTGCTTTGGCCTCATTAAACATTTCTTAACTTGATAAGAGCAAAGACTTTTAAAAAAATTTGATCATTTGAAGATTTTGCAACATAAGTAAATATCTTGACCATTAGCTTGAAAAATAAAGAGTGAGTGATGAAGTTAAATCATTAGAAATCGAGGTTTTCGTTGTTACTTGAAATTATCATTTTTGTTGAAATGGTTTGTTAACATTTTTATGAAGTGTGGATATAACATCATCGATTCGTTCATCCCACGAATAATCGTTATTCATTTATTATTTATATTTGGGGAGGGTTTTTTAAAAAATAAAATAAAATAATATAAAATTTATTTTTTGTGTTTATTTATGTAATAATTTCTCTCGTACAATGAATTATGCCTGACTTATAAGTAAAATAATCAATATACAATAATTCTTTATTATTTTAAACATATCTATCAATATTAGCGATTGAATTATCCGAAGCATACATCGTCTTTCCTTTATATTCCCACATTTCTATTTACAAAAAAAAACTTATTGTCAATAAATCACATAAATAATTACATGATGATATCTAGTTAAAATTAGATTCGTAGTGTGCAGGGGTTGGAAGAGGAAATTTCGACGTGAAATATTTCGTCGGAATTTTCTCCTCCAACCCCTACACACTCTTAGAATTATTTTTAATTTAATTAAATTTCAATTGATAGAATATGTGCTTTTCTTTCTTTGCGCGATAATTTATCTGAGTAAAAATTCATTAATCACTTTAATTAGGTAAAATTTTCTCATTTATTTGAAAATATAATAACTTTTTTTATTAAATATAATGACAAGTGAAACTATGATCTCCGGAGATCCATCAAGCAAAGCCCGGTGTTAGGCCTGGAATCTTCTCAAAACCAAGCTAACAAAACTAAATAAACTTAATATCACAATTATCTCGAAGGCCTTTCCTAAGGGAAATTAACGATTAACAAACAAAACTATTTATTATCACGATTCACTTGTGTAGTCAGTTATCACGATCAATCTTATGATGAAGACAAGAAGGAGGTTGAAAGTGTAAAATAGTAACTTTATTAACTTGAAGTGTTTATAAGTCTAGTCCCAATATTTATCTCAATCTCTGAGCAAAAACTCTGTTGATTCAAGGTCAACTTACAGGTCTATTTATATAAAATTGTTAACTATGCTTTTTGATAAGTATCAACAATATATATAATGAAAACTAGATAATATAATATAAGTAATAAAAAGAAGACTATGTAATATTTATAATAAAAAGTAAACTATTCGATACATGTGTTATAAAGTCAATCAAACGATACATGTATTACATGTTTAACATGCATCACTTTTATGATTTTTTGGCGCAGTTGAAGATCATTTGAGGCACAATATGATTTGTGACTAATACCGGAGAAAGATTCTCCGAGCGCCATTTTCATCTCGAACAATTTTGGCAATTATACATCTCAGAACCTCTAATTTTTTTGAATTTTTTCACATCAGCTACAAGTTTTAGAGGTATAAGTTTCATTTTGAATAATGATATGAACTCTCTATTCTTCTGCTTTGGCTACTAGACGTTGACGATAATGTGCTCAACCAAGCATTTGCTGAACTGTTTTTCATGTGATTTTTCTTTGCAAATGAAAAATTTTTCGTCTTATACATGCCACTGCTTTATTAAGTCTTTTAGCCTTATTTTTTATACATTTGGAAGTGACCTATTAAACTGCTTTTTTGTGATATTAATTTGTCCATGTAGATGCAAAGACGAATAATACGCTTAATATCATATTCACTAATCTTACCTACATCTTTTGTTAGAGAGTACCATGTGAATAGTTTCTAACCCCAGGATCATTAGAGACCAGTGTTGGCCTTTTGGACTATTGGACTTAGTCCATTCAAATTCCATTAAAATTTGGACTATTGGACTACTGAACTTAGTCCAAAAGCTATAAATTTATATATAATTTTAGCAATATATTTAAAATTGTAAAAATTATAAATTTATCATTTTTATTGTTAAATTTACTAATTATTACCTAACATAAAATTTAACAAATAATTAGGTTCCCTTAAATTTTCAATAAAAATATCTTGAAAATTCCATTTAGAATTTTGATTTCTAGCAGGATGAGATAAATTTGAAATATTTATAATATTAATTTCAAGCTTTTTATCATCATTATTACTATTAATTTTTTCATCTTATTTGATTTATCTTCTAACATATTAATCCATATTGATATTAGATTTCTCTAATTACTTTTAATTTGAATATTAAAATCAGTATTTATTTCAATAAATAAATCAATTGATTCATCTAATATATTTAGATCTAATATATTTAGTCTTCATTTATTAGAAGTGCAATATTTATATTTTAAAAATTTAATACATCTTTATTAATTTTCTTTTATTGAAATTTTTATGCATTGAAGCATGTATCTAAGTCATTTCTAAAATCTTTTTAAACAATTAAAAATATTAATAAAAAATATTAATATACTACTTATAAAATTAATTTATTAATTAAAATGCATACTATTAAATAATTTTAACATTTTGAATACAATCATTCCATTATAAAAAAGTTTTTCAAGAGATGCTGTAATTACTGCAATTGAAAAAATATATTTAACAATACAGTAAAGTTACTTAGAATAATCATGAATATAATTCTAAATTCTAAAATATTATTATTAAATTACTATGCAATATTATTATTATAAGGATTTTTTTTATTGATAAGCTCTAATTCAACTAATAATAATAGTAAATAACTAATTTATTAATATATAAAAAAGATAATATTTTAATTTGTAAATTAAATTTATCAATACAATATTCTAAATAAAATAAAAATGCTAATAATAAAAAGTGATTGTTCTCAATCATTTTATCTTCTTTCAAATTTTTTTAAAAGTCTATTTTTAAAATTATTATTATCTAATAAAAGTAAAACTATAATTAAATACCAAAGTAATAAAAAAATATCATGAAGTTATAATTATATTATTGAAATTTAAGTATAATACAATAGAAAATGATTATTGTTTCTAATTTTTAAAATTTTTTCACCAATTATTATCAGAAATACAATTAATTTATTTTTCTAGAAAGTCATAAGATTATTATCTATTTGTTCTTCAATTTTTATTATTAACTTCTAATAATTATTTTTAATTGTAAATTTTTTTTAATATTAAATTAAATAATTATAGCAAAAAATTATTATTTACTTTTAATGTAGATTTTGATTATAATAAATTTATAAAACAATAATATTGTAAATTCTAATAGATATTATTAAATACAATTAATATATAATATTTATTTTTATATATTGCTACTTGCTCATTTATATAATTTTCTAATCTACACTTTTATATTACTAAAAAACTAAGAATTGCAATAGTTTACTCATTTACTTTTGTAAGAAAATTTAATTTCTTAAAAATAATTAATAATTATATTTATTAATAAATTAATATTAATAAATTAAATAATAAAAAATATTATTATGCAGAAGCATTTTCTAATACTAAATCTGTAATTAACATATTAACTTTTATATTTTCTTAATCTAATTCTATAAAAGTTATTATATAATTTATATAATCTTATTGGTAGTATCTCTATTATTACTATAATTAATTACTTTCTAAATAATCATTTTAACATAATCATATCATATTTTTCTATCCATCAAAAGTAAAAGTTATAACTAATAAATCAGTCTTAGTATTATCAAATAATTTGTTAAAATTTTATCAACTGTATTTTTTAAATACTTTCTAATAATACTTTTTGAGAAAATAATGTAATTATTAGATTTAACTAATAAATAAATTTTAAAATATAGGATTTTTAATTCATTAAAATGTAAAATAACATAAAATAATTATATTAGTAGAGCAATTTTGGGGGTTCTGGGGTCAAAATCGAAAAAAATATCCAGAAAGATCCCAATCATAGGCCAGAAGCCCTTCTAGCTATATGAATCCATAATATAGAATTCAGG
>CAJVPQ010001487.1:0-17881 GCA_910591825.1 Funneliformis caledonium
GAATAGCTTCAAAAATCCTTTTACAAATTTGTAAGATGAGATTTTGTTTATCCTCATTGTTTGATGGGAAAGGTTTTTGTAACGAATGACCGGGAACGTTACAACTATAACAATGACAGGTTTGACTCATGTCGATGAATGAAGTGAAAAGGTTCAGGATTGGAAGGGAAAAAATGGTTTAAAAGCTTGAATGGTGTAACCGAATCAAGAAACAAAATCATACTTGATACATGAACCAAACCCAATTTGTAAATTTATAAAATCATTTAATTTGCCTTTAGATGGCAAGTTTTCCAAAAATTCATCTGATTTTCCGGGTACATTGCATTGTTGCACATTTATTAATTTATTAAAGGGACAAGCCGAAATCGACCCGGCAGTGCGTTTTTTTCGCATCACGTGAAAAAAACAACGAAATATAAAACTAATTTGTCGGTCACAAAATGCAACAAAACTTAGCTTAATTTCAAGAGTGTAAGACACCTATGCATGCGATAATTTATCTCCTCCACTTCGAGGACAGCAAAAAGTACCGCCTATCATTTTCTTGCAAATATGAGCGCTTGTCTATAACAATGGAAAAGGATTAAAATTTTTTTGGTTCTGAAAAATTTACGTCCATTTTATATTGTTATGATTCATAAACTCTGGAATTAAATTCTAGAACTTTCAAGTTTCACGAGTTTAACCGTAAAATGATATCAATTACCGAAATTCTCGTGAAATCTCATGGGGCAAATATTCCTTATGCATACATGTACATACCGATTAAAATTAATTTCAAACGTGTGTGAGGACGATAATTATTAAAATTTTACTTTGATTTTAAAGAGTTACAATTTCTTGGAACAACACTTGGAAATAGGACGCTATTTCTTGCTTGCATTGAAATTGTATTGTTTGATTTTTTTGTTATTAAAATATAAGTATAACACATAAAGAAATCTACCCACGACGAAAATTTCGCAGAATAAGGATATAGGTATTGTACCAAAGTAAAAACCACGAAAAAATTGTTTTACAAGATATGAAATTCTCTGACGAAAATTTTACGTTTAATAAAAAAAAAGAATAAAATAAATAAACGTTATCAGTGAGAGCTTTAATTTCATATCAAAGAAGTCAAATTTGTTGTGGACTCACTAAAATTTGAACGCATTTTTTTTTTTTTGTCTATTGCTCAAATTTTATTAGCAATAATAGAGATTATCCATTTACTCATTACAAACTTTTCACTTCGTAAAAAAGGAAACTGAAATGTATTTCATCAAAAAAAAATTTTTTTTTTTTTCATATTAAAATTAAATAAATGATTAAACCACGCGAGAGTAAATAATGATAATAATTTTTTATTTTTTAATTATTAGTATATACCTCTTTCAACCGGATGGTTCTGATTCTAATTTCCAAGTTTCCTTTCTAAACTTAAACATTTCCTTGGACTCTACGGAATTAAAGTCAGATTGGCGTACCACTTGTCAAATGCATCAGATCGAGACTTATTATTATTAGATATTTCTAGTAAAGTACCACGACAAAAACAGATACAAATCTAGTGTTACAGGAGGAACCACTTTCTTAAATCCGAAACATTTAGTCTATTGAACTTTCAGTTTCGCCTGAATGATTAACAACAACAACTGATGAGGATTTCGCTAATAATGCAACCGGGAAGTTAGATTACTTAGGACGATTTAAACAAATTTCTCAAGGATTATAGACGTAATTTCATTGGAACCTGCACCTTATTGAAAAGCACTTATTTAAGCGCTGAAGAAAACAGATGATAAGTTGAAAGAATATTCTCAAGTTACCTTAAAGAATCATAGATCATAAAAATATTTTATAAAGAAATCTTACACCGGAAAAAATTGCGTTTTGAGTATAAGTAGGTTCCGCGATGAAAGATTTCATCAATGTCTTCTTCAATAATTGGGATTATTAAGTTTTTACGTTTATCAGATGCAGTTTCTTAACTCAACCACGAAAACTAAGTATTGCATTTATCAAGTTATATCATAATTATTTACGTGGAATGCATTCCAATGATTTTTGGATGAATTCTTGATTCATTATAAAACAGTTGTAACGTTCAATGGAGTTTAGTATATTAAGACGCATGGGAAAAGAATATAGCAGTGGAAACTTTAGTTGTGATTTTGGCAATTGTATTTATACGCGCACGTGACGAAATTTTGATATTTTGAACAAAGCTGCAATACAACAAAATAATTGAAGGATTATCAAAGGTGGAAGAAAAACGTTAGATGATCTTAGAACTCGATTTTCCCCCTTTTGATATATTGAAAAATCTTATCATTAGGCGCCAAGAAAAATGCTTTCTACGATTAGTAAGCATGATTTGAATCAAGTAATCTTTATATAAAATTCAACTTTGGAAGTTATATTTAATAACAAACTGCAAATTTAGTTTAAAGAAATTTATTACTAGTCGTCGTCACCAACTCCACCAACTCCATCAAATCTTTCACCTTCAAACTACATCTTTTGAAGTACTCTGGTAATTTCGACTTACTAGAATGCATAAACTACGACTGATTCTGTCACATCCAATATACTGTACGCAAAATTTATTGTGATCACCTAATAAAAAATATGAGCAATGAAATAGAAATACGCAAAAACAAAAATTGTTCAGAATAAGAAATTTCATATTCCAAAAGATAGAAGAAAACACAAAAGAAGAGCTGAAAAGGATTTAAAAAAAAAAGTTATAAAAACTGTTTGGAATGAGTGAAAATTTTTAAAGTTTTTAGTTTAGAATGAAATAAATTCAAGGATCTCCGGGTGTTACATGAAACCATTGTTTTAACTTCCGCTTTTCTCTGACCAAATGTTACTTGCCCTTAATCATTAAGTTCCCGTGGTTTGATCATTTATGAGCGTCGCATAATTTTAACAGAATTACGACATTAAAATTCTCTTGGCCTCTTTCACATAAGTTATTTCATATTTCATTAAAATTATGATTGATTCGAATTTAAACAGAAAGGTCAAAATTTCAAAATTCAAACAAATATCGGTTATATAGGAATCCTTTGATATTACCAATTATAAATCACAAAAAATCACGCAATCTATTTTTTTTTTGGAAGCTTAATTATTTAAAATGAGATTTATACCTATCAAGCGTGTATATGGTTGGATATGGTAATTAATGATAATAGGTGGAAATTGATATATATTGTGAAACTATTGTTAATGCTCTCTTTCGATTACCAATCAGAAATCACGAAAAATCACAAGGAGGACCATCCAAAAGTTAAAATTAAAATTCTGGGTATTTCACCATTAATTTATTAATTTAAATTAAGGTTTCTACCTTTCAAACGTGTCGTCGATTCGTTAACATACATAGTAATTAATGGTAAAGGCGGTTTAGAAACGAAGTCCTGTATTTTGAAACGAAACGTCTTTAAGATTAGCAAAATTTGTTCAAGGAAATATTAAGAATTTTAAGACTGCCGTTCACAATTTATTAAAAGTAGTTTTAAAAAATAGATAAATAATTTAGAAACCAGGATTGATCAGAATATTTTCTTCGGACATCGCCTTAGCCAATTATGCAAGAAAAATTTCCCATTCGGAATATTATCCTTAGATGGAAATTAATTTAAAGTACATGATTGGATTCAGGCACCGGGGACATAAACAAATGCCCGGGATCGTGGTACGATATGCGCACAAGGACCAAGAATTCATAAAAACCATGTCTCTGAAAAAACAGATAGCTATTTTGGGAATCTAAACGAGAGAGAGATATATATATAAAAAAAACTCGTAATTTTGTGCACGAACATCTTTTAAAATGGAATTTATTAAAGATTAATGCGTTCGAGGTTTATAAATAGGCTTAACGGTAATTAATATATTTAATATTAAAATGTAATACCTACGCTTACGATCTATCATTATAATTAATATACCATCTAAGCTTAAACAATATTTTACACGAAAGAATAATGCCATTCCTTGTGAAAGATGATGAATAGATACATAATAACCTGATCTCTTCGAGTTAGCAAGAAAAAAAAAAAAAAAATTATTATGGATCGATCGCGATGAACATTCCCTAAATTAGATCACATGTGCGGGTTATTGGCGTTATTATCTACTTTGAAAAGATTTATAGATCTAAAGATTTTATTATATTATACAAATGTGGATTTCAAGGAATGATAACATGTTAGTGACTCATGATTTCACAAATGAATTTGGTTCCGTAATAGATGGGATTGTACGCCATTAACTTTAAAATAAAACAAGTTGGATTCTGATCTTTTCTTTAAAAAATAGTCGGACATTTCTTTAAATTAAATCATAAGCTCAAATTATATAAGTCATTATGTCAGCACTTGATGGGGAAAAAAAAATATGCAACGCCGTATAAAAAGTTAATCAATAAAGTCAAGTGAATGAATATCAAGGAAATTTATGGACTAATGGGATTCCATTTCATTACTTTCTTCGATTCTTTAGTATGTGTGCTAATTCGCGTGATTCGTATATAAATAATTGGTTACTCCGATAATTTAATATAAAGTACATAAAAAATCAAGAAATAAAGGCAATTTGTAACACTTGATCAAATGACCCGAACGTTATATTTATTTGCGTACATGCATTAAAGGGTGACACCCGAGTCTTTATTGATTAAAGCAAGAATATATTGACTTCTTTAAATGGGTAGGGACGTGTTGAATGGAATTAAGATTGACCGGCTTTCGCGACTTGGATAAATGTTGTATTCAAAACGTACTTTTTTTTTTTTTTTTCTTGAATATCTGGAAGGAAATGAGAAGGCTCATGTTAGATTATCATATCACCATTCATCTCATCAATTGAAACTTATCGTTACCATTATCTTTATCACCCGAATGTGGTTTTTTAAGATTATTTCTATTTCAATTACCGTGTTGCAATGATATCACGGCTATTATGACTAAATTAACTTGCTCGGCTTAACCAAATATTGAAAATAATCTTTACAAAATTTGCAGAAAATGGGGTGTAGTTCTAAAGGGTTCATAAATGTCCTTCTTCCGAGTTTTTTTTTTTTCATTTTCCCACGTTTTGCCGAAATCTCATGATTTTTTTTTACATGGACATTTGATTGTCGCGACTTAATCTTATATGAAGTGCGCTTATTTTGGAAATTTAGAGACTAGTTGCAAAACTGGTTTGGATTCGATCAAAGTCGCACCAAAGAGATTATATAATTAAAAAAAAAATACAAAAAAATATTTGTTCAACAAATCGATTTTCTACCAACCAAAATTTTTAATCCATGAATTTACAATTGTTTAAATGAAATAACGTTTGGTGTTAGTTGTTTATGTCACGAGCATTTCTATAATTCGAATTGTGACGCGAATTAAATGAAACGTATAAACTTAATACTTTTGTAGTTAATATTGTTCTCTTGAAAAATTTCGTGATAACACGATAAGTTGCAGGACCATTAATTAATAATATATTTTGTGAGTAGTCTGGATGATTCCATCAAACCCCCCCCTGTTACTTTTCTTTCCAACTTGTTAAACAATTATGGTTATATTGATTACAATAGGAACTTTTTAATTTAACCAAATTTATAATCTATTTTTCACATCGTGAAAAAAATATCGGTAAATACTGAAACGATAAAAGCTATGCAGAATTAAGTTTGGTGGCTTGACCAATTCCGAAAATTAAACGGGATCCTTGTCCTTGTCGACAGGACCCATATGAAATTCCTATATATATATATTTATTTATTTACGAATTTTAAAAGAAGTTTCGGGAATTCGAATTTAAGACCAAGTGATTGTATCGATTATAAATTATTACGTTATCGTGAGTTATCGTGACCTGCCTTTAATGGGTTATTCCGTCGTCTCTTCTGACAAATGACCGGAAAATCATTTTATTTTGTAATTTTTTTTTTTAAAAAATAAATAAAATAAGATGTAAGCAAATAGAATTCAAAAAAAATAAAAATAAAAAAAAATAAATACACAGTTCATTTCCAAAGATGAAAATTGTAGTGCACGGGCTTCTAAATGAGAAACTGGTTAATCTATAAAGAGAATAAGTAGGTTTATTTTTTGAGATTAAAATTAAAATCGATTGTAGATCAATTTTTTGATATTAAATAACGAGCTCTTTTTCTTGCTCTTTTTTTTTTTTTTTTTCCTTCATCATAGACCTTTATTATTTAATTATCTTCCAACTTATTTTCACAATCCTTCATTTTTTTTTAATTCCTTTCGATTATTTCGATAATCTACACATTTATTTTCCGATAATTGTTCACCTCTCCCTTTTACCTTTATTTCCGTTTCCTTTATTTTTATTTATTTTTTTTTGTATTTTAAATAATATGAAAAATGTTAATGTCATCAAAGAATTTGATTCTTCAGATCCGCTTAAATTAGATAATACCAAAAGCATCTTGGATTCGTTTCGTTATGTTAAAGGAAGAAGATATCATAATCAAACCGATGTAACTTATTTACTCCCAAATGACGAGAAAGAAGGTATACTAATAAATTTATTCGAGGCAATGACAATACGTAGACATGATGTTAATTTGTTAATTTCTTATTTACTTTATTTTATATTATTTATTTATTTTTTTTTTTTTTTCGGTTACAGCTGAAAGATTGAATTTGCAGCATAACATTTTAAAGTTTGTCTGGAAACGTATCTTTTCATCACCAGTGCACGATTTACTAAAATCTGGAGGGGCGAAAGTCTTGGATGTAGGATGCGGAACCGGGCGGTGGTTATTAGACATGGCCAATGAATATCCAAATTCCTCGTTCATTGGCATAGATATGTCCCCCATATTTCCTGATGTCAACCATATCCCACAAAATGTTGCTTTCCTACAGCATAATTTAAACGACGGCCTTCCATTCCCAAATGAGACTTTTGATTTCGTGTTTCAAGGATTTTTGGGAAATAATGTGATAAATAAACAATGGGAATACTACACCCGAGAAATGATACGCGTGACTAAACTTGGTAAGGGGCTTTTTGATCCATTTTTTTAATTTTAATCGTGTGATCAAAGATTTAATTTAAAGTTCAAATAGGTGGATGGGTGGAGATTTTTGATTATGTTGTTGATTATCAAAACTCGGGTCCAAAGTTCGCGAAAATAATGGAATTAGGTAAACTTTTCTACAAAATAAAATAAATAAATAAAAAAAAAAATTAAAAAATTTTAAAAAAAAAAAAAAAATACCTGACATTTGACAATAAAAATATGCAAAACTTAAGTTGTGTTACATTGAATGTTTTTATTTTTTTTTTTTTTTGTTAATTCCCGTCTCGTACGAAATAATTAAGTTATTTATTTTATACATATCATCTTATTTTAGCAAATTCCGGACTCGAAGCTAAAGGAATCAACCCTCATCCCGAAACCTACGTTCCACAACTTTTAAAAAATTGTCAAGAGTTATCAGAAGTTCACTTTGAAGAAGAAAATATTCCATTAGGAAATTGGGCGGGCCAATTGGGCGAAATGGTGTGTAATGATTTACGTTCCTTTTTACGGTTTAGTAAAAAAAAAAAAAAATTAAAAATTCGCTTTACTATCTACCTGTTTAGATGGTTGCATATTATTTTATGTCTTTCAACGCTTTTAAATTATTACTCACTTCAGCTTGGGGAGTTTCTGATGAGACTTACGACACCATCTACGATTATATTCGACCAGAGTTTGAAGATTTTAAGGTCTACTTTAAATCATTTCGATGGTACTCGAAAAAGATTTAAAGAAAAAAAAAAAAATCCTTTTTTATTTAATATTCAAATTTATTTATTTATTTTATTTTATTTCATTTTTTTTTATATTACGCAAAAAAAAAAAATATTTTAATTCGCAATAACGAAAATATCTTAATTTTTCAAAAAAAATCGAAACTTATTTTGGGTTATTATAAAGACACACACATATGATAATTTGTCTTTGTTACTACGAGGACATTCAACATTAAGCTAATGCAAGTACATACTCGCTAATCGATTTATTGTATAATTTAATTACAATAAGATTTAATTTTTTTTTTTATTTCGTTTTCCTTTTTCTTCTCTCAGAAGATTCGATTATAGTTAATAATTTTTTTTTCGATATAATTCTTTTCTCTAATCTCATTTCGTATTTAATTTTCGGAATCAATAAAGATGTTTATGAAATTTGGAATATCATTACCATTATGATAATTTCAATGTAATCGGTTTTGTTATTGTTAAGGATCTAGATTGATCTATTTCGTGGCTTAGCTCCTTCGTTATTTGTTTTTAGTAGATCGAACCGTCGATCATGTGAAAATTCAATAGTTTTGACCATCACAGATTATATTAAAGTTTTATTTTCCTGTGAATCTCAAACATGAAATACATGAAATCCATTATATTTATTGCATATCCCCAGCGTAATATAAACAAAGCGTTTTAGAGAAGATACTTCCCGTAACTGTGTATCATTTAAGAGATTCTATTGAAAAAAAGGAAGGTTTATGAAAAAAAAAAGGGGGGGGAACATCGTTTTCATTCGAATTTAAAAACGAAATTTTGGCTATTAAAACGGTTTAATTTTTTATGGTAATCGGTGATACGTTTGGTTTAATTTTACTTGATTCGCATTGTTTGTAAAACTTTAATAAAAACGCCAAATTTTTTTTCAATGATTTTTTTTTTCATGCATTTGATTCGGTAAATTAGGCGTAGGGCGGAGGTTTAGAACGAGAAAGGAAGAATTGACAACAAAAACACTATATTTATTAAAAAAATTATAAGGAATGTTTATTTTGCTGATGTAAATAATAGAAGCATAACATTCTGAATTACACTCATCCCCACGAATGATTGGTATGTTCTTCGTGATGCACCACAAAATATTCAAGTCACTTGACGCTTAATATTTAAATGTTTATGTTACCCTAATCAACTTGGAGAGATTGGTTTCCCAATTGCTTTCATAATAAAAATAACGTTAAAGAGATAAAAATAATATATCAAATGGTGATTTGAGTCAATCAAACAAAACAAGGATCTAACCATAATTGGAGATTTTCTTTGTAATTATATAATATATTTTGATGGAATCTTAGAATTCCCAATTTATGACGTTCGCAATTCTTATAAGACAATAAATTTTCCGACAAATAATCATTTATATATTTATTTTTTATTATCTTCTTTGAAAAAAAAAAAAAATTACAAATAATTTTACGCCGACGAAACATTTAATTTCTCGACAATTTATTCACTTTCCCGATCAAGAGAACAAATCTGTTGTTTTTCAATTAAGGCGCATTAATTATCGCACATGAGCTTTAACCTTCTTTGTCATTTAAATGGTAAGAATATTTGTTTTGCAAACAAACTTTCCAGATTTTTCCCTCCCATTTTTTGTAACCAATAGTCATTCGTGCTCCCACAAGAAGGATCTTCGGAAATCTATATAAGATGTGTGACATTCCAACCTTTCTTAATTAATACAACTTTATTATTTTGGTTAACGTGACTTACTTTCAAACATTTAATAAATAAATCATCTCGATTATACTCAAATCAATACTTCTTATTTTCCTTTCGAAAATCAACTTGATTTGGAAATTTGAAAATCGGGGGTGATAATGGCACAGCAATCTAATATGAGAGAATAAACAAATAGTAAAATAAATTATTATGATGTAGGTAAAAGGCAATGATGATCATTTATTTTTTTTTTTTGATTATTGAATAAATTTTTGATTCGTTGTGTAAAACTATTATTCACTTTCAACTTTCTTTTATATGAAACAATACTGCAAAATTACATCAAAACTTTTTTTTACTCTCGAGTATTAAGGTTCATTTTTCGTTATTTTTATTTTTTTTTTTTATAAACCGATTTCTTTCACTTTCACTTTCTTTTTTCATGCGTGACGCGAAAAACTCCAAGTTTTTCTTTATTTAAAATAAAGCTCTTTAAAAGGAATCATAAGCTTTGATATCGTATTTATAAATATAACTTTCCCTTCCATTGCCTCCCATTTTTTTTTTTTTTTTGACATATGGGTTATCACGCAATGGTAAAATATTCAACGTTAGCGGTGGTTTATATCTCATTACAATCGATAAGTCTCTTTTTATTATCATGCCTAATGGTGGTCATTATAAAATCCAAATCCTTCTTTTTAAAATGGACATTGTTGCAATTATGTGTGTCAGCGTTTATGTATGGGTTCACCAGTCTTCCACCGATAATAATTTACGGAAATAATTTAATGGCTCGAGCATTTGAAAATCCTTTATGTATAATAATGCAAAAAGTTTCATTGTATTTCCTATACC
Organism: Funneliformis caledonium; assembly: GCA_910591825.1. Lineage (NCBI taxonomy): Eukaryota > Fungi > Glomeromycota > Glomeromycetes > Glomerales > Glomeraceae > Funneliformis > Funneliformis caledonium. Next base: position 10,354 of record CAJVPQ010001487.1, read on the forward strand.
CCCTAGAATTTTTTTCTATCGCTTTGGCATTTTATTTATGGCACGCTTTATATACAATGAGGATAGATTTTGAAAATAGGTTTTCTCTACCTATTTCCATTATGATTTGGATTGGTACAACCATTTATAACGGAATGTTATTAAAATCGGCTAGTCATGATAAGAATTGGAATGTTAAACCCACCAGTTTGAGTTGTAAGCTCAGTGATAATCATGATTCCTTCATTGGGTACTACATATCTTCGATCATCCTGGCCTTTTTTACATTATTGATGACATGTGAGCTCATCATTTATTGGTTTCATGTTTTTGATTTTTAAGGATTTGATTTACTAAACTTGTTGCATCCTTCCTTATTTAAGGTCACTCAACCGTAATTTTATGGAGACGTTGGATGAATTGGAGAAATCGCATGAATAGAACAACCGCGATTAGATTGGGAGAGGCCGTACGTTTGTGCGCTTGGTGTTTCATGTTTATAATTTGGCTACTTTTGTTATTCATCCCTCGAATTTTGGTAGGTGATGAATACATGGTTACCAAATTTAAAATCATCAAAATTGCTAGTATAAATTCGGCTTTAATGTGAGTTACCATTTATCGAGAAGAATGTCTTCTTTTATTAATTTTTTGAGTACTAACCTGTTTTTTTTTTGATTTAGAGGGACATATTTGTTTCTCATATTTGGAACAGAAAGAAAGGCAGCGATCTTCCTTCCATTTTATTACGTTCCACCAGGCACTCCACATATACAAGAAATTCAGATAGACGAATTAAACAAATCCTTTATTTCTCAAGATGATATTAATATCGTTATAAGGGTTAGTTAAAGAAGTAATCAACATCCGAGTTGGGTAGAGATTTTGATAAACTAAGCAATAAATCATATTAGAATACTAGTACAACCCCTAACCTCCGAGAAAATCCATCTCACATAAATCCTTTAATAGAAAAATCATTTTGTACATATATTAAAAAAAAAAATTAACCTCTTGCTAACACATTCATTGTTATCAGGCAAAATAGATAGATATATAATTTTTTTGTTTTTTTTTTTTTTTTACTAGCAAAGTTTACACATATATTGTATATATAAAATTTTTAAAATAATAATTATTTAGAAATTTGTATTGACGCTTCAATGCGCATAAATTTCCTTTTGATTGACATGGTCACGTAAAAATTATAGTTACAGTAGTTGCTTTTTGTGGCCCGTTCGACTTTTGATTTATTATTAACATTTTAAGTTAGTATCGGCACATTCCGTCAAATGAACAACATTAATAAGATGATACAGATGATTTATTCGGTTGAAATCTATCCTTTGTAAAGTCATAATCAATGAATCTTTACTCGAAAAAAAAAAAAAAAAAAGAATGTTTGACTTTAAGGTTTAAAATTGATTGATATACAATAATAATTTTCACATCTATCGTTTTGGTTATTTTTCTAGTATTTTTTTTTTTTTTTTAAATTAATAAGGGATAAAGTTTTAGATATCTTAAACATTGAAAGTATTCTCCTTTTCGCCATCTTGCAATAATTCGTTTCCTGTTTTGTCTGGAGGAACATAATAAAAAAATGGAAGAAATAATGCTGCTTTTCTGTTTGTTCCGAAGATTAAAAATGTCACTATCCCACTTGTGGAGGAAGAACAAAAAAAAAGTATTTTAATAAATATTTTTTTTTTTTAAAAAAAAAAAAAAAAAAAAATAAAAAACAAAATCGTGTAGCTATACTTGCATGCTTGCTGAAGCAAAAGAGCTTACTGTTGTCAATGAAGAATTCGAATGAAAGATTCGTGGGATAATGTAGAGTAAAGAAAGTATTATGATGGTTATACACAAAATGTAAATACGAACTGCATGTCCTAATTTAATCGCTGTTGTTCTATTCATGTTATGATTGAAATTTTTCCAACGCTCATACAAGATAATCGATGAATGACCTAAAATATTCGAGATAAAATAAAATGTTAAAAAAATTTCATCTTATGAAAAAGTTGAAAAATCGATTTAGATGATTTCTTACACATCATGATTATCGTGATAAAAACTAGAATGGATGCTGGTATTAAAAATCCAAAAACGTTTTGCATACTAAATGTTTTTTTGCAATTCAACAACGAAGTTCTGACACCCCAATTTTCTTTTTGACTTGAACGAGCCATTTCAAATATGTTATATATAATGGTAAACCCCCAAATCGCTCCAGAAAAATAAATCAAGGTTCTCTTTTCGATGTCAAGTCTTTTCTTGACTAACGCGTGCCATAAATAAAATGCGATCGTTAACGCAAAGAATTCTAAAGGATATAATGTGAAGTTTGCAAGTTTGCTTGATATAACGCAAACTGAAGATTCGAATGCTCGATCATTCAAATCATCCCCATACATAATTATCGGTGGTAAAGCAGACAACCCATTTCCGAATGCTGAAAGAAGCATTTGAAACATGGTCCATTTGGTAAAATGTGCTTTTGTCGTCAATATTGAAAAAATTAAGTATAATAACAATAAGAGGCTTATTGATTGTAATATAATATAAAAGATTGTGATTACTGAATATGTTGGCATTTTGATTGTGATGGATATCTACTTAATTAAAGAGTGTGGTAGAGCGGACATTAATGAATCGATAAAAATGATTCAAACATGTTTAATATTTATAATAATATATTATCTGATCTTATTTGCACAATTATTCAGAAAGAACCTTACTTACTACTCGAAGATTCTTCCGAGATTGATTACATCACTTTACCAATTTCGGAAAAGCCGAAATTACCCGCACCTATCGCATGGTTTTTTTAATTTAGTTTGTACTACTCGTCGAAGTTGATGAGATTACTTGATCTTTATTTTTGTTTTTTTAATTAAAAAAAGTAATCATTTACCAAGAATGGAAATTATATTTTTAAAAAAAGGACTACGCTCTTTATTTAGGTCTTTAGGTCTTACCTCTGGTTTGTAATCGCAATTATTTTTTTTTTCCACATCTGTTCCTTTCTTATACTTACAATAAACGTACCATATATCGTAAAGTTCAAATTTCTTGAAATACTCTTTTTGTTTAGGATGAGATTACATATTTGATTATGATTGGTTGATTTGATTTAAACTGGCACATTTTAAGGTGCATACTCGGATCTAAGTTTGTAAAACATTTCTCTTGGCAAGGTAAATATGCAATAACTTAAATTCCGTAATTGTAACAGGTTTATTGATTATCATGTGATTTAACCCTTACTCAGAACATCCGAAACATTATTGTGTAATGTGTACGACTGGACTGGTTAAAAAATATTCTCATTAGGTTTGTATTTTCAAACATTTGAAATCTGACAAAAATATTTTAATAAACTTGAGTGGATAGTTTTCTACGGGTAACTTCTCCTAGCTCTATAAAAAGAAGTATTAAGTGTTTAAAGGTTTAAACTTAATCTCGAAACATGTGTATCCTATGAAATCAAATGCTAAATAAGATAATTCATTTGTTTGTAAAAAGTATGGCTAATATTCCTCTAAATAATTAAATAATTAGTTTCGATATACATTTAATAAATATTGGCATGTTACGGTACAATGGAAATCACAAATAAATTTTATTGTCAAATGTCGGTCGGTCGGTTAATAAAAAAGATAAAAAAGGCAACGTTTCAGCACCATCCCCCAAGATTGGTTAATTTCTACTATGTTTGAAACTAATGTTAAAAGTTCTTTAAAGCGATAGGTTTTGGAATTCTGTTTAATTAAATTTAATTTTAGTCAAAAAAAAAAAAAAAAGGGATCTTCATTAAGCAATTTAAGCATGGTTCAAATTGATCATCATTAATTTATACATCTAAAGCAACATAATATGTTTAACACTTCGGTTAGACTAAATAAAGTTATTTAATTAATAATTATACATATCGTAAATTATTAAAATATATCTTTAATATTTATATAATCAGTACAATCCATATTTGTAAAATAGTTTAATTATATATTATATATAAAAATAATATATTCATTATAAATTGTAATAAATATAATAAAATATAATGATAACAAATAATTATATAAATAGTATAATAATTATTAATAATTATTTCAAAGTAAAAAATAGAATTTACTTTATATATTAATATGAAAAATTAAAATTTAATATTAAAATTTTTTTTTTTTTATAATTTTCATCATTTTTATTACAAATCATCTATAAATAAATAAAACATAAAGTTAATAAAATAATAAATATTTTATTAAATTTAAATTATTTTTAATAAAGAAATAAACTTTTAATTAATATCACATTATCCCTTTAATTGTTTTGCCTACAAATTTGTCAGCAATTTTATTTATTAATTATTAAAGCTTTAAACAATTCAGATTAATTCAAAAATTTCAGTTCAGATCAACTTCAGTTGTTTCAGATTACAAAAAAATAATCTGAAAATTTTTTCAGTTTAGAATTTTTCTTATTATAAATTTAATCTGAACTAAAAAAATCTGAATCAAACTGAAATTTTAAATTACTCTAAAATTTCAGATGATTTATTCCAAATAAGTGATTTTCTTATTATTCTTTAGAATGATAAATTTAATCCTTTCAATTGAATGATTCTTTTATCATTCATTTAAAATGATAATTTAATTATTCCAAATGAATGATTCTATTATTGTTTATTTATAATGATAATTTAATCATTCTAATTAAAAGATTTTCTTATCATTCATTTAGAATGATTAAATTATCATTCTAATTGAATGATTTTCTTATCATTTATTTAGAATGATAATTTTAAATATTTAAAATGAACAATTTTCTTATTGTTTTTTGAAATGATAATTTTCTTATTGTTCATTTAGAATGATAAATTTAATTATTCTAAATGAATAATTCTTTTATCATTTATTTTAAATGATAATTTAATCATTCTAATTAAATCATTTTCTTATTGTTCTTTTAAAATGATAATTTAATCATTCTAAATGAATGATTTTATTATTATTCTTTTAGAATGATAATTTCAATTATTACAAATAAATGATTTTTTTATAATTTATTTGAAATGATAAATTTAATCATTCTAAATAAATAAAAATTATCATTAAACAATAAAAATTATACTGCAGAAAGCTGTAGAATGTGAAATTATTAAATGAATATTTGGACTATTTTCTTTAAATAAAATATTCATACTGATTATTTTCTATTTGACATTGTAATTAATTTTAACTAGCTTTACTATTTACTTTGACTTATCAAATTTTGTCATATAATTTGTTACTTAGCTTTAATAATTCTGCTACTTAGCTTTATAAGTCAATTTTACAACTTAGCTTTACTAGTTTTGTCACTTAATTTTTTATTACTTAAATCTATTAAATTTTATCATATAAATTTGCTACTTAGCTTTAATATTTTAGCTACTTGACTTTATGAATCAATTTTGCAATATAATTTTATTTGCTTGGCTATTTAGCTTTTTACTACTTAACTCTATTAAATTTTATCATATATTTGGCTAATTAACTTTAATGATTTTATTACTTAACTTAAATTTATTAAAAATATCATTTATCTTTATTTTTACTTGACCTTTTACTATTTAACTTTATTATACTTAACTATTTAATTTATAACTTAATTAATTATTTAACTTTATTATCTTTTATTACTTACTTTGTTACTTCACTAGCTTTACCATAATATTATAAATATTATAAAAAATTATCTGATACTTTAATTTATCTTTTAATTTTTTTATAATTTTATTATTAAAAAAATTTTAATAAAATGGAAATGAAGAATTTTTAAATAAAGAATCCATTTAAAATGTAAAGGATCCTAATTAAAATATTCAAAATAAGAGATCTAGTTATAAGAATAAAAAATATAGAAATCTATAATTTACAGTAATTATACTTTAAATAAAAAAAGTAACAAATATCACTATAATCATTGCAGATAAAATTTAAATTTTTAGTAATAAATATAATTAAAATATTATAAAAATTAATTTAATTTTTTTTTAAATATAATTTATAAAATTTCTAAAGATGAATTAACTTTAACATTAAAAATTCATCTTAAAAAAAACATTCACATTTATTTTAAAAGTTAAAAGGCTAATGAATAAATATATTAATATAAAAGATTTCTTAATATGTATATTTATTTTTATTAATTTAATTATATTAATTATAAATAATAAAATTTAATAATTTAATAATTTATAATAATAGATATTTATATAAAAAGATTAGTTTTAACTAAATGAATAATTATAGATGATTAATCTTTTATTATTGTTGAAAATACATTTTTTCAAACAATAATTAAAAAACTTAATTTTGAAGTTAAAATGTATTTTGCTGATATTATGCATAATAATATTATAAAAGCATATAATAATAAAAAAATTAATATTAAAAAATAATTACAAGAAATATCAGGTAAAATTATTTATTCTTGACTGTTAGACTTTTAAAAATCATTCCATTTCTTGAAATTACAGCATATTGGATTATAAAAGATTAGGAACTTAAATAAATCCTTCTTAATTTTTATCATTTTGACGATTCTTATTCTGATAAAAATATTTCATATATATTTTATAAAATCTTAAAAGAATATGAAATATTACAAAAGGTAAATTTTTAATTTATTTATATTAATAAAAAATAAGTATATTTTAATTAATAAATAATATTTTTAATAAACATTAAGTATTATATCTGATAGTACATATAATATGGATACTGCATTCATTTATTTAGAAAGTTATTTTTTGAATGATAATATAACTTTTAATTCTGAAGACCAATATGTATGATATTAACTTATATTATTAATTTAGTTACTCAAGAAGCTCTTTTATATTAAAAGGAGTTATATTAGAAAAAAAAGAAAATGTATTAAAAAATATAAAAAACAGTCAAAATATAAAAGTATTTGAAAAGATAAAAATTTTTATTTTTATTTTAATTTATACTAATTATTAATAATTTTATTATAATTTTAATTAAGAAAATTAGTAGTTAAAATTCATACATCACCTCAAAGGGATAAAAAACTTAATCATTAATAGAGCTTTACATAAGTTAAACTATTTGCAAGCTAGTTTATATTGTGACTTAGCTTGTGTGCAGCTCAGTTTCTTAACTTATATTTTTTTTTTGAAGAAAATAAAACTAAAGGCAGATTTTTTTAAAGAAAAGCTACTTTAATAGTATTTACTTAAAGAAAAATGGCTCTAATGATTTTTTTTTGAAAAAATAGCCCTGATAATATTTCCTTTAAAGAAAAATTATTTTAGTGACATTTCCTTTGAAAAAAAATGGTTCTAATAACATTTTTTTGAAAAAAAATAGCTCTGATAATATTTCCTTTAAAGAAAAATGAATCTAGTGATATTGTGACTGGATATTAATCTTGACGATCATAGATCAACAATTATGTGATGAAGTACAAATATCGATAATGTCAAATATATTTAACATGTTTAACATGTTTAATATAGCTAATATGTCTAACATAT